>JAPVLW010000017.1:15000-30000 GCA_027382335.1 Takifugu ocellatus | reverse complement strand
CACAAGATCAAAAATAGAAATGTCTTCATTTATTTTTTTAAAGCCTGTAACCTGGCCACAAAACATGCGCGCGCACATGCACGCGCGCACACACATGCATGCACAGAGGGGTCGACTGGTGCAACAAGGTCATATCGGCCTGACATTCTCTGTTCCAGTCAACTTTTGTCTTTTTGTTGTCGTGGTAACACCAGCGCCTCCGCTGAACCCCTTTTGTTTAGCGAAGGACCAAAGACGCATATTTCTTTCATTTGTTCTCTTTCTCCATAACAAACACGCGCACACACACACACACACACACACACACACACACCTAAATTCACACATTGGTGCGGCTGCCTTGGTTTTTCCTCTGGGTGACCTCAGGAAGGTCCAGTTTTTCCTGGACCCTTTCATGTTGAGCTGGTGACCCTGCCGTTTTTTTTTTTAAAAATGGGAACCTGCCGCAGCCGAAATGGTTTAAAGCCAGTAACCACGGCGCTGCGCCCAGCAGCATTGGATAAAGATGGATGACAATAAAGCCCAATAAAGTGAGAAATCCTGTGTGATCGTCACACTGGCGTTAGAGACGGGATCAAAGCAAAGATGGAATAAAGCAAAAGGAAGAGGAGCTCATTGGTGAACACACACATACTCACAGGGTTCAGACTGGCCTGGAAGAGTCACCTGATGTTCCTTCACACCATTAAAAAGCAGCTCTGCTCCACCACTAGATTAAGGAGAAAGAAAATGTGTTTTTAACCCTATAATTATTTATTTTACACACATACAAGAGCAGAATACACAAAGTAATCTATTAATAATTTGATTCCTAATCTAGTAGCACCCTCAACATTAGAACGGGACAGTTACTCAAACAAAAATGGGTAATTTAAATTTGATAATTTCATTTACAATATTCAAGAGTGGAATGTTCATAATTTAAAAGGTAATAAGCAATTACTTTTTATTTGATAATATATTATGAATAACCCATGCATTAAAAAGAACGAAAAATCTATAAACGTATTATTATTATTATTATTATTGAACATTGTGCCTCAATTTTATTCTCGTTATATTACACGAAATATTATTTACAATAGAAATGCTAATAGCCATTTTTATTTTTACATACAAAACAAATCTAGTATGAATACTAACGTGTTACTGACATTTGACATTTTTATTTCCTAAAGACTCTAGAAAATGAAAGATGGCCTTTAAGCCAAAGCTCACGTCAGAAGACGCTTCCTGGTCGCTGATCAATACGCTGCAAAACAAACTCGAAACTAGCTTGAATGCTAACTGCTTCACCGCTCTAGCTGTCGTTTAACGTCAGGATACATAAATGAACAAAAACACGGTCGTGTAGCATTTTACTGATGCATAACTATTGATTAGATTTGATTACAAACGGGGGCTTAGAGGAGTTAAAGCTCTAAATTCCCTCACCCAAACTCTAGATGAACCGCTATGGGCGCCGCCATGTTGCCGGCACATGGAGGAAGTACTATGGCCGCAGTCGGAAGTGACGCATTTAAAGTATTCAACTAACGTTTGAAAACGACGGAAGTAGCCAGGTGTTTTTTGTTTAAAAAAAACAATAATTTAAGTTTATTTTTGTTCTGATGCTACACTTTTTGTAGTGAATATATTTTAAATCCAACAATTAGAAAGTTGACAGGTATTTCTAGAGCTATCATATTCTATATGAACAGATCAGTACTTCAATATGACTGCTGCTTTTTGCTCTTTTGTACGTGATCCAGATCTTTTTTGATAGATTTAAAAAATAACCAGCTGTATCAGTCCGAAAAATCATCGTTTCTCTTTAAGATCTTGAATGACACATTCCACACACACATGCACGCACACGAATGCATGCGCAGCCTTGACATGAGCGTGTGAATGCACATCTGTCCGTCTTTCCATCCTCAATCATACTGGTGACAGTTCCAGTCCCAGTACACAGGCGACGGGAGGACGTGCTGCTGGAGTGAATTGCAAATCCGTTGCCTTCTGTTGGCGTCCAAGCCTCTGCAGGCCCTTCCCTGCCTGTATTCATGTGGTAATGAGGAGCCGTCACGTAGACAGGTCGAGCAGGGGCCAGGCTGGGGCCGAGGGGAAGGGACGAGGGTGAGACAGCAGGCGGGAAAATTAACTAGGGGCTCCGGGTACATTGGAGACACAAGTGGAAGCTTTGGAAGGGTGATGAAGATGTGAGAGATTCTGGTCTGTACCCGGGTCGAGCCACTGCGCTCAGGAAGTGGAGGGGTGACGGGCTTCAGGGAGGAGGAGCACCCGTCTCTGGGTGTCACATCTACAGAGCAGCAGACACAATATAAAGTCAATAGTCAACAATATTCAAGACGCCATATTGTCATTATTTTTAGCTTTTCGCTGTGAATTATCGTCAGATGTCTGAGCAGCTATATTATTTTTCAGATTTGTTGCTGATATTCTTTGATAGATTCTACATATTTTATAAATTTAGCATGAACGTTTGCAATCTGTAAAGATGTTTGTTAAACATTGTTCGTTATCTAGACTGATTCGTCTCCTTTGCTTTTACATTTTTTTCCTTACATTTCTGCAGAAATATGACCTAAAATATAAAGCTAAATAAAACAAACTGCTGTCACCTCACACACACACACACACACACACACACACACACTCAACCCTCAATTGTTCTGTTTCCCCCAGAAGAAATCTGATAATCAAACTTTGAATCCGACCCCAACCCCCATATCTGCCTATAAATGGACGTCAGAAGTCAACGCCACGCCGCCGAGGCCCCGTCCCATAAAGCGTCGGGGGTCACACATGATCAGATGACAATGACGAGCACAATGGATTAGCTGTAAAAGGTCTGGGGGGAGAGATTAGGGGTGAATTGATGACGGCTGGCTGGCTGGTCGGCCGGCTGGCGTGCAGGCAGACGGGCCGGCCTGGGAGACCTCTGCTCTGTTTCAATGAGGAACATAAAGAGCTGAAATTAACATGTTCCAACGATACCAAGCAGAGAGAATCCTCTTAGAGATTACATCCATAACATGATACGCCTATGGAGGCGTCTGCAGGGCCTTTCAGCTGAGTCCAATGGGTCTGCATTTTTCTGCAGAACACACGCTACAACACAGGGCACACACAGAAAAACACACACATACACACACACACACAGACAAACACACACACACACACACACAGACAAACAAACAAACACAGACAAACACATAAATTCAAGCACACACAGCAACACAAGCATGTACACAAAGTTATCTTATGTATTTTTAATTTGTTTGATTGATGGAAAAAAAGATGAACATAGAAATTATGATGACAAGACGAAGAAGAAGACAAAGAAGAAGAAGAAGAAGAAGATGATGATGATGATGATGATGATGTGATAGTGGTGCTGATGACCATGGAGGATCATCGTGGATCACCCTCCACTTTTTACAGCAACTTTGACCTGGATGTTTAACAGCAAAATGCTGCCACCTGCTGGTGGAAAACGGGCTCTGCTAAGAAGGGACCCACAGGGACCCACAGGGACCCACAGGAACCCACAGGGACCCACAGGAACCCACAGGGACCCACAGGAACCCACAGGGACCCACATAGACTCTCAGGGACCCACAGGGACCCACAGGAACCTACAGGAACCCTCAGAGACCCACAGAGACCTACAGGAACCCTCATGGACCCTCATGGACCTACAGGAACCCACAGGAACCCACAGGAACCCACAGGGACCCACAGGGACCCACAGGAACCCACAGGGACCCACAGGAACACACAGGGACCCACGGGAACCTACAGGAACCCACAGGGACCCTCAGAGACCCACAGGAACCTACAGGAACCCACAGGAACCTACAGGAACCCTCAGGAACCTACAGGAACCTACAGGGACCCACAGGAACCCCCAGAGACCCACAGGAACCCTCAGGAACCTACAGGAACAGACACTGATGACTAACAACATTCTGAGGTGCTGTTGTCCATCTATTTTTAAAAAAATATTTATATTTTTCTCAAATTCCTGAAATTCCTCGATCAGGAATTATCTTTGAATATGGTAAGTGGTACTTTTGTTAGTTACTACGGAAACTGTTGATGTTAATGTCATTTAAAGCAAATTTCATTATCTAATTCAGAAGCTTTATACATAATTTAACATGTGCAACATAAACACAAAGTCTCTTTTTTCACTGGTTTCAGAAACTCAACTTGAAGCTTCAAAAAATTTAAAAAATTTAAAAAATCCTCACTTTATTTTTCTCTTCAGAATTATTGATGACAAATATTCCAAAATGTGTTAACTGAGTATTTCACTCCCAAACAAGAAACATTTTGCTTTCATAAAATGCAGATTTCTTTTGCTAAAACATATTAAATTCTGCTATAAAACCTGCATATTAATAAAAGATATGTTTCAGATGATAAGCAATTATCCATTCATTAGATTTTGACCATATTTACCAGTCATATGGTTTCATTTCCTCATTAAATAACACAGTCGTGGACACAGGCAATCATTTTATTTGGAAAAAAAGGGGAATTTATGTACATTACATTAAAAAAACGCTCCTAAAACGTCTGTTTGCATTTCATACAGCTCTGTTCCAAGAACAGGAAAATCCACACACTTCCAAAACATTCCTGACCAGACAGGAGAGAAAATAAAGAAACGTTACATCATCATCATCATCGTCTTCATCAGTGTTCTCAGATATTAAAGCTTAATCAGCAGGTTTGATATCTGGTAACTGTCACATTAACATTGGTCTCAAGAACACACAGCACGTTTATTCCTGTGTGTGTGTGTGTGAGTGTGTGTGTGTGTGTGTGTGTGCGTGTGTGTGTGTGTGTGTGTGTGCGTGTGTGAGTGAGTGCGTGTTCATATATTACAGTTAAATATTCAGGTGGGTTTTTTGCTAAACATCGCCCCCTGCTGGTCAACAGGGAGAACTGGCACACGTCTCAGAGTTTTTCAGTCGATCAGGATTTGATTGATATCTGGGAGTATTTTTAACCGGATGATCAGGTTTGTTGTGAATCTTGATGGTCGGGGGGGGGGGGGGGGGGGTCTCAGCCCTTGCCTGGTTGAAATGATTGCATTGCCCTCTCGGGTGGTGAACGCAGCAACGTAAACGTCAACCCACAGCGATGGAAGGATTATTGCTGCAACACAGATTTAAACACATGCGCGTGTTTGGGTGATTCGGATCCTCCTCAGGGGTTCTGCTGAACTGGTCCAGCCTGACACTGAACCTCTGCATCAGCCGTATTCACACGTGTTTCTGTACTCGGTGAAACGGCCGTTTTTCCTGCATCTGCACGGGCGCCACAGAGGGACGCTGTGGTGACCGAACCCTCGTTCCTGATGCCTTCATGAACGCACGCCTGCAACATCCCACTTTGAAGATGCTTAAAAAAAAAAAGCCGTGAATGTTGGAATGTAAACAAACACTCATACAGACTTCTACATGAGAGCGATGGAAGCTGCTGCAGCTGATGCCTGCAGCTCAGGTCGCCCTCTTCCTGTTCAGCCCCTCTTCCTGTTCAGCCCCTCTTCCTGTTCAGCCCCTCTTCCTGTTCAGCCCCTCTTCCTGTTCAGCTCCTCTTCCTGTTCAGCTCCTCTTCCTGTTCAGCCCCTCTTCCTGTTCAGCCCCTCTTCCTGTTCAGCTCCTCTTCCTGTTCTGCTCCTCTTCCTGTTCAGCCCCTCTTCCTGTTCAGCTCCTCTTCCTGTTCAGCTCCTCTTCCTGTTCTGCTCCTCTTCCTGTTCAGCCCCTCTTCCTGTTCAGCCCCTCTTCCTGTTCAGCTCCTCTTCCTGTTCAGCTCCTCTTCCTGTTCTGCTCCTCTTCCTGTTCAGCCCCTCTTCCTGTTCAGCTCCTCTTCCTGTTCAGCTCCTCTTCCTGTTCTGCTCCTCTTCCTGTGCAGCCCCTCTTCCTGTTCAGCTCCTCTTCCTGTTCAGCTCCTCTTCCTGTTCAGCTCCTCTTCCTGTTCAGCCCCTCTTCCTGTTCAGCTCCTCTTCCTGTTCAGCTCCTCTTCCCGTTCAGCTCCTCTTCCCGTACAGCTCCTCTTCCCGTTCAGCTCCTCTTCCCGTTCTGCTCCTCTTCCCGTTCAGCCCCTCTTCCTGTTCAGCCCCTCTTCCTGTTCAGCCCCTCTTCCTGTTCAGCCCCTCTTCCCGTTCAGCCCCTCTTCCTGTTCTGCTCCTCTTCCTGTTCAGCTCCTCTTCCTGTTCAGCTCCTGTCAAAGTTCTCGACTTGTGCGCTCCTGCTGCCCGGCGAGCTGCCCTCGTCATCCTCCCTGGTGCCGGACGACCTGCTGCTATAGCTCGCTGTGACACGCGGGAGGCTCCAGCTTGTGCGACAGGGCCGTGAGGACCTTGTCGAACTTCTCGTAGCGCTCCGATTGGCTGCCCTCGGAGCCGCGGCTGCCCCACAGCAGGCGCATCTGGAACTCGGTCTGGAAGATCTCACAGATTTCTGCTCGCTGCTGCAGGCCTGCAGGAGGACACAGGTCGTAAATGACATGAGAACTTCCCCACACACACACACACACACACACACACACACACACACACACACACACACACACACACAGCTTTGGTTAAAGCTAGCAGACAAGCTAACACAACCCAATCAGCATTTGAGCTAAGCTATTTTTGTTCTTTCTAATTATCTTATCTGGACGAAAAAAATGAGGCCACGCCAACACTGAAATCAATTAATGGAGGTTCTGAACGGTTGGATCGACCCAAAATCGGACCCGTGGCTACGGGATCTGAAAACAAGTCCGATCCTCCAGCGACTCTGTGATGCAGTGAACAGACGGAGGTCGGTCTGGTCGATGAGCAGATAGAAGGGACAACAGAGATTCGAGCTGATAGCCATCGACAGGCGCGTCAATAAAGCCGTAATCGCCCCCAACCGAGAACCGACGGGGGTCTGCGAGGGGTCGATGCGCTCGCTTTGTAACCACACACATCATTGCATCGCACAGCGGCGGCGAGACATCGACGCCGCGGCGGGCGATCGGCGCCGCCGACGTCAACAACTCACCCTGAAGTTTAGTCTCGGCGTTGGTTCTGTAAACCCCCCCGTGGTGTGCAATGGTACGGGCCGCCTCCAGGTGGTACATGACCACGTCGACCCCCACCTCCGAACTCTCCCAGGGCTCCGGCGTCTCCCCGACGGCCACGCCCTTCTCCAGCAGGGACAGGATGGGAATGATGTTGGGGACGGACGTGGTGGACATGACGCTGCTCTCTGAGAGCAGAGAAGAAGACGTGGTTTAGTCCTTAAACAGGAAGTGGAGCGGCGTGAGGGATGATCTCACCTTTCCCATCATTGATGTTCTTTAAGAACGGCTTGAGCTTCTTCTCATACAGGATGGCGCCCTCCGTGTGCCTCTGACGCAACGTGACCCACGTCTGCTCCAGGCGGGAGATCTGAAACGGAATGCCACCGAATGAACGCGCGTGAGCGGCCCACTTCCTGCCGACGCCGGCGGGCGCCGCCGTCCTCACCTGCGGCAGCTCCAGGGCCCTCATCACGGCGGCGAAGCCAAACATGTTGCCCAGGCTGCTCTTCAGCTCGGCGGCCAGCTGGATGGTCTTGTGGAGCAGAGCGGCCCGCTCCTCCGTGCTGCCGGTGCAGCCCAGCAGGTCCACCGCCATCATGATGGACATGGTGTTGAACCTGCAACCCACAGAACCAACGGAGGCGTTTGGGGAGGTCAGCGGAGGCGTGCGGGGCGGCGACAGGAGGGGGCGGAGACTGCTCTTACCGCTCCAGAAGGTCCAGTCTCAGCTGGCGCCCGTGCGGCAGCGTCAGGAGCTCCAGCCCGGAGGCCACGCCCATCGTCCTCTGAATCTCCGAGGTCACGCCCAGGATTCGCGCCACCTGTCCACACGGCACAAAACGCATCAGCGGTCGCTCACGTGTGCCGCCATCATCATCGGGGGGGGGGGTCCGGCGGCGTGCGCACCGTGCAGTCCACCATGGTGATGTGCTTCGCCGCCGTTCTGGTGTCCACCTCCGCCAGCAGCTCTTTGACCCTCTTCAGCACCGACATCTCCAGAGGTTTGTTCTCAGCCGGCAGAAGCGGAGACTCGAACCTGCAGGGGACAGATAGGGATGCCTGTAGACCCAGCAGAGAGGTTCTGGTACCAACGCAGCGTTCGGACCTGGTGAGAATCTCCGTGAAACCCCGCTAACGCCAGTAAAGCTCCGCCCACTAATGCGCCGAGTCCTGTACCTGGACGGCCTGAAGGAGGAGGTGGTCTCCACCTGTGGAGCGCTGAAGGTCCCCTCGCCGTCCCCCCGCCCCCCTCGCCGCCCTTCTTCCACTCGCAGCCGCTCCACGTAGCTCTTGGTGGGGGGCTTGGGCGGCCCGGCGGGACACGGCCTGAGGTCGCAGTAGCTCCCCGCCGAGTCTGAGGAACGCGGCTGGAAACCCAGGTGATGGGCGGGGGACGAGCGCGCCGAGTGGGAGGGGTGGGCCGGGTGGGCCGGGGGGTTGCTGGCGGCCGACGGGCTGAGCTGGGGGTCGCTGGAATGCCGCATCACGGGGGAGGGCGGGACCACGGCCAGAGCCCGCCCACCTGAGTGCGCCCTCTGTCTGCTGACTGAGAGAATGGGACCATTAGAGCCTTTTTCCCAGGTCAGGTGGTTTCTGACCCCCCCAAACGCTTACTGGCACTGTACGCAGGGGAAAGCGGGGTTTCCCCCACAGGTGACAAGGGGCAGCGGTACTCCTGGATCTGGTCCATACTCATGGCGCAGTTCCGCATCGCGTCTTTGTGGTGGTGGATCGTCGACGGGCTGCAAAAGAGGAATTTTGAGTGTGAGAAGCCGGAACGTTCGGCGAGATGCTCCCGGGAACGGTGCAGGTTCTGGGGTTTGGGGGAGGGGAGTCGAGGTGAAACCCGGATTGTAACGGAGCAGAACCCCACAATCTGGTGTTGTGGCTACAGGGGGGGAGGGGGGGGTGAAGGTTTCCACTGTGTGGGGGGGGCGGGGTCATGACACAGGAGCTGAGGGTGGCGTGTTCGGGGACGTGAGTTTGGGACTGGAGGACGGCGGGAGGAACGTTCTCAACAACAACACACAACCTGCAGCCGGGCACAGGTTCCGGTTCTGGTTCCGGTTCTGCCGCCGGGGTCCGAACTGGACCGGGACCCTCTGAGTCACTGATTCCAGAAACCAGAAATGAGGCGTCAGATGGAGAGACGTCAGTCACGGCTGCCCCGCCCCCCGCCACTCACCTGTGGGGGATCATCTTCTCGGCCGTCAGCCCGTCCGTCATGGTCACGCTCCTCCTTTTGATGTGCGCCCCCCGCGGGCTGGACGGCGAGTAGGCGGAGCCTTGCTTGCTGTTGGCTAGGGCGAAGGTGGCCTCCAGGTAGCGCAGCGGGAGCGTCCTGCTGACCGGACAGTAGATGTGGGCGCCGTTGGACTGGGAAACAGGTTTGCGCTGGCCCACGTAGAACCGCACCAGCTCCTGGACCGAGTCGAAGCTGTCGGCCTCCAGCACGTACTGAACCTGAGGGGAACAGCAACGTCAGCGTCCCTGGAGGGTCCACCTGAGGCGCACCTGAGCATCTGAGCTGAGGCGAGGGCGGAGACCCAGAGCACGTGCCTTCGTCTCGTTGGACTTGACCAGAACTTTGCTGATCTTGAAGTGCAGAACCTCGTTGTCCCACCGGCAGGTCAGAACAAAGTCCCCCACGCTGGTCAGAGAGTCACGCACCAGGAAGTCGCCGTTCCGTAAAACCAGAGTCTCTGAAACCTGGTTACAAAAGCAACACACGTGGTTTCATAAGCAGAGTTCCTTTAAATCCTTTAAAAGATCTTTCAAATCCTTTAAATTGATCAAACAACCGTGAAGTAACTGCAGATGTTGCGATGACGCGTCGTCCCCAGCAGGGGGCGCCACAACCGCGGCTTTTAAACGGCTGCTGGCGTTTCGTTTAAAACTCGAACAAATTTGTTCCTTCACTCAAACAAAAGGGTCATAGGTCACTGTAAGATCGAATGGATCAATGTACATGTGATGGGTGCGGGTTAATGTACACAGGGTTTCCCCGAGCGTGCACAGGGGCAAATCCATGAATGCATATTTTAATAAAAAATAAGATGCAGATGGCTAATTTGAATGTGTGTCTGTGTTTATGAGACAGAACAGAGTTTGATCAGCAGACAGAGGTGTGTGTGTGTGTGTGTGTGTGTGCAGCTGTCTCTTTGGCAGAGTTCCTCACTGCCTGAACACTAAAGCAATTCCTTCTGAGCTGTGACAGATGAGGGGATTCAGTAACCAGTGTCGCTCCGCGTGTAAAGCTTTTAAACGGCGCCTCCGCCGCCAGAATCTGGGCCGGGCTAATCGCTAAGCTAACAGAGCTGCACGTCCGACACCACAAGACGGTGCTTGTAATTTAATCTCATCTGAGTATCTACAGACGCGCTGATGGTTCTTTTGGTGTGTGACGTTCTCCAGGTCCACGCGCTCACCTCTCTGGGGATGTGTCCATGGTACCAGCCATGGCTCCTGATGTCGGCGGCGCTCAGCTTTAGCTCCTCCTCCAGCTCCTTACGGAGCTTCTCAGGTGGATTCTCCAGCAGGTACTTGTCTTTGGAGAACTGGAACAACGGAGAAGAGAGTTTTGGATCTGGATGAATGTAATTCAGTCGTATTTGGGTCTGTTTTGATCCATCTTCGCGAGCCTTTGTTACCCCAACCTGAGCCCTCAAACACACCTCTGGAGTCAGGGCCACCAGACAAACGGTCCCCACTTTGCTAGTAAAATGTGCCACCCGCTGAGGCCGTAAGAGAAGAGCCAATATGAAGAGAAATGAGAGCAGAGACCGAAATAAACAGTCAGAGACGGAGGAGCGTCTGTCTTTGATTCTTTCCTTCTGTTTCCTCTCTCCTCCTCCCGCTTTTCCCTCCTGACTTCAGAGTCTCATCATCAACTCACAGTTATGAAGTTCTTTCACATTTTTCACTGTGTGACAAACAGAAGCTGCGTGTGTGTGTGTGTGTGTGTGTGTGTGTGTGTGTGTGTGTGCGTGGTGGGGAGGGTGATACTAGGAGGCTACAGGAGCCAAACAATCGATCTTATCATCTGTGGGTCACTGCTAGATGACATTATTACCACCCCCCCACTACTGCTGATCCTCGGGGGGATGATCGCCACACGGGCTCACTCATCCAGATTAGATTTGAGGTGTGTGAAGTGTGTTTTACTGTGTGTGTGAAGGGGAGAAGAAGAGGCCAATAAAGGAGCAAAGGGGTCAAGTGTGCAGTTATTGCTTTTCCCCGTCTCCGTGGAAACACAGGAGTGGCCTTCTTTTGAACTGATGCTAAACAATGAACACGCGTGTGTGTGTGTGTGTGTGTGTGTAAATATATGAAGGGTTACGGGGGCCGGCTGAAATGTCAGCGGGGCTCTATTTGCGCTTCGGTTCGTGGAATTCGAAGACATCAGAGCGGAAACACTGAAGAAGAGGAAGGAAGGATGAACGAGGTGAGAAAACGTGTTTCCTGTAACAAAATTAAGGCGCTAACTGCTCTCCGCTCGGGGCTAAAGTTCTCTCAAGATCAAAGGAAGAGCTGAGAAAAAAGGCTTTAATGTCCCGTCGGGCTCTCGAGCTGTCGCGGTTGTTGTTGGCGGCGCACCGACCGGCGTCCCGCTAACGATGGACGGAACTTTTCAGGCGTAGAAACGGCAGCAACAGGCGGCAGCAGGGAGGCAGACAGGCGGCAGCAGCTCATTAGAGCAGAGGGGCAGACGCGCAGGGAGACAGGTAGCCCATTAGCCCTGAGACGGCGCAGGCAATTTAGCAGCTGATGCAGGACTTGGGCTCCCTGGGGGGCGGAGAGGAAAAGCGATTGGTGTGTGAATGTGTGCGGGGTGTGTAGTCATGCGTGTGGGCGTGCACATATGTGGCACCATTAAGGGAGGTGGGGTTAGCTTTGCATCGGGTAGCATTGAGGCTATGGACGGTGTTGGGAAAGGGCTAATGTGCATTCGTGCTTCCTGCAGTCTGCGTTAGCCCAAAGAAACGCCGCTAACACAGAACCCCCCCGAGCTGCCCGCAGAACAGCACATCTGGGGGGGGTGTTAACGCCACCCCCCGCCGCCGCCGCCGACTGCGGCTAGTTTGTTTGCTCATTCTTGTGAAAGAGGCACAAAGCCGAGCACCTTGAGCGGTTTGAACAGTGAAAACAAACACGTGCGAGAGCGGAATGAAACAGGAGCTAATTAGCTGACGAGGGTAAAATTCCTCCCGCCGGGTCCCCGACATTTGCTAACATGGGTGCCAAAAACACACAAATTAACGGGAAGAGCGCTTCCAGCACGGGCTGTGGCCTGTAACCTCATCCCATCGCCATGGCGATGCCCCGAGCGGGGGGTGGAGAGGAGGAGTCGGGGGCGTGGCGCATGTGCACGCGCACGGATGAAGGTCAGGGGTCCGAGTTCTGAGCCTTGATCTGGTTTCTCTTTGTCATCTGCCCTCCACATCTCCTCTCTGTCAGTGTGTGTGTGTGTGTGTGTGTGTGTGTGTGTGTGTGTGTGTGTGTGTGGGTGGGGGGGTGTCGAAAGACATCCTGTCTCCTATCGCACACCCTCACGGACACATTTCGGGAGTTTTTCTGTCCAGTATCGCCTCCTCCAGACTGCAGTAATCCCTCTGCGCCCTCCAGCCAGAGCCCCACTGTCACGGATTTCACACGGGAATAAAACTCCGTCACACTCGTGAAAAACGACACCGGCGAGGCGAGGAGACGGCTGGGAACGCCGTTTCAAGGCTGGGGAAGCTGAGCCGAGACACCTAAAACTAACTGTAACAATCAGATTACGCCCAAGCCGCTGCGCCAGGCGGCCACCAGGGGGCGACCACGACGGCCTGGGGGATTTGAACGTACCCGATATTCACGTATCTACTCGCCATAAACGCCGTAAAAAGGCCAGAAAGACGGAAATAACTGCTACGATCGGAGCAGCGGCTCGTCTGTCGGGAGGAGCGGGACGAGGGTGGAGAGACACCAGGAGAATGAGACAGATAACCGTGACCTTCTACTGTCGTTAGCAATGAGCGTCAACGGGCCGCCCGGTGGCTATACGTTACACACTATAGAAAGATGCACGGGCACAATTACGGAGCTCTGGAACCGGCTGTCAGTCAACGTTATGTGAGAGGAGAGGCGCCCCGTTTGAGTGACAGCTGACCGACAGGAAATGACACGCAGATACGCTCCCACCGAGGCCGCCGGCGCTCTGCCATCAGATCCTGAGCGCCGCCGAGCCCCCACTGATCTTGTTCGGGAGGATCCCGGCGTCCCACAAGGTTTAATCCTTAGACTTTATGTTTTGGTTTAATAAAAACATCGCCTTTGTCTGAACTGCGTCACAGTTTTCCGACTTGACCTCCTGACCCCAGCAGGGGGCGTTGTTTCCCCGAATATCATAAATAATGGATAATATACAAGGGGGGGGGGGTCAAACAAAAGTCGTAAACAAGCTGTTATTGGACGTCTTCCTCCTGCATCGTCTCCCTCTGGCCGGTGAGGAACATCTATCAGCACTTCCTGCGAGGACCATTACCGAGAGTGTGCGAGAGCGTTCCAGCCCATAATACGCTGACGAGGCCTTTGGACGCATCTTTGGGCTCTTCTGCGCCCTGACCGCCATAAATTGAAGTGTGTCTTCTGTGGCTCATTTATCTCCCTGTCACATTCGCGCACGTGGCGTGCGCACGCGACGGCGCCGAAGATGGGCGGGGGGGGCGGGGGGGGCTTTTATATCCAAACAAATATGAGCTGACGGAGGAAGTGCTCACACGTACACGCGGTTATAAATATCCATGACGCGCACAAGGCCGACGCCGAGCAGCGAGGACCCCCGCCCGCACCCCCCTCCCTCGCCTCCTGACCCACAATTCCTCTGGCAACCAGGCGGGGAGCGGCGAACAGCCGAGTCACCGCTTGGCGAGGAGCTGTGGGGAACGGGGTAAATGCTGGGGCGGGCGGGGCTAACGCGCGTGGTTATCGGGGGCGGCGCGATGATGAGAGATTACACAGATCCAATTACGCCTCTCTGCAGATGAAATCTCACGCCAATTCGATTTCAGGTTGTCCGAGTCGCCCGCTGATGACACGGCAATATGGCCACGCGGCGCCGCCACAGGCTGGGGGTGGGGGGTGGGGGGGCGGAGCTGATGTCACGCACCGCAAATAAGCATGACGCAAACGCGGGAGGCGGCGGTGGCGGCGGCGCTCAAACCCCGAGACGGGCGCTCACAGCCGTTACTGTCGACTCAGCAGTGCCGCGCCTAGATGCCGTTGTCATGGTAACGGCATAGGGGGCAGGCTGGAGCCGGTGTTTCCCCGAGGGGAGAAAAAGAAGTGCGTGACGAGGTAAACGGGCCTGTGCACGTGTGTGTTTTTGCTCTGTCATGTGCAGTGACACAGTGTGTGTGTGTGTGTGTGTGTGTGTGTGTGTGTGTGTGTGTGATCACTCGACGGTCGGTCATGGAGGGGTGGGAATACACCCTGAACAGGTCGCCAGAGCATCACGGAACACACACAACAGTCACTCACACGCACACACACCAGGGGTTAGCATAGTTGCTAACCGTTGCTAACCGCCGCCGCTACGTCACGTGTAGTGAATCAGATGGTCGCAGCAACAGCGGGGAGCCGCGGCGACATCTGGGTTTACTCCGTCAGGTCAGCGTCGGCGTGGCGACGGCTGGTTTCTACGGCGAACGTCCTCCCAACAGTAGCGCTGACGCTAACACGGCTAATTACATTGGCTTTGCGTGTAACGGCGTGAAAACTCGCCCCTCCGGCCACGTCTCAGCTGATTAATCGTCTGCTGTCACTCTCCGCTCAATGAATCAGATGCTGTGTCACCCGATGTGGCGTCTCCATGGAAACGAGGATGCGGCAGGGGCCACAGCTGGAAGTCAAAAGAGGCATCGGGACACGTGTATTACTGGG
>JAPVLW010000017.1:0-10000 GCA_027382335.1 Takifugu ocellatus | reverse complement strand
ACGCACAGTGGCGGCAGGGCGCCGCTCCGGCGGCGTTCACCGGACACGTGCGCCGCCATTCCGACGCCGTCTCACTGAGTTCTGCGTGTTTCCTTGTGTTTAAACGCCGTCGATTTAAAGTTCTGTCCCTCGTTTTCCTTCTGCACGATCAGCAGCTCGTTTGCACGTCACACTAACGAGCCAAAGACCGAATTTCCCGGTGGTCAGGTCA
Source organism: Takifugu ocellatus (assembly GCA_027382335.1). Lineage (NCBI taxonomy): Eukaryota > Metazoa > Chordata > Actinopteri > Tetraodontiformes > Tetraodontidae > Takifugu > Takifugu ocellatus. The sequence goes on along the minus strand of JAPVLW010000017.1, from coordinate 9,789 downwards.
GAGGTCAGAGGTCAACAGGAAGGCCCCAGATAAGCTCGGAGCTGATTGTGTTTGTAAATGTTTCTCTGAGTGGACACTGTCCCAGTTACAGACTGGGAACACTGGGAACAGAGTGTGTGTGTGTGTGTGTGTGTGTGTGTGTGTGTGTGTGTGCCCATAGTTAGCAGTCTAGACCGGGGGATCAAGTGTAATCTCTGATGAGCCGAGGTCACACACCCCGCCGTCACACCTCCACGGGAGGCGGCCGATATTTGCCGTCACTTTTCAGCGTTTCCATCGATCGAATTTTATTTCCGACGCGCTCGAATCTAAAAATCTCCATTTTCAGGATGTTTCAGCAGCTGCTGATCCTCCAGATGGTCGGGGAGGGGGAGTTATCGAGAGTGGGGAAGTGATTTTCCTTCGCGCCGCTAATCCTCGCCGCTGCGGTTTTGTTTTTAAAAACTTGGTAATAACGTGAGGAGGCAGACGAGGAGCGACGGAGGACGAAGGTCGTGGGATAAAAGAGATGCAACCGTCCCTTGATGCCAACTTTCAACAATAAAAACAGGGAAAAAAGACGAATTTCTCTCTCTGGGTGACAGAACGACCATCTGTAATTAGAACGTGTGTGCGTGAGTACGTGTGTGTGTGTGTGTGTGTGTGTGTGTGTGTGTGTGTGGCAGCATTACTAGTCTGCATAACAAACTGGGTCGGTTCAGTTAAGGACAGAGTTACAATTAGTATGTTTACAGTGGAAATGCTACGCTAACAGCTGCCTGTTCAACGCCCCCCCCCCCTCAAGAACCTCCTTCACAGATTCAATTCCAACAACTTTATTAGCTTTCAACCCCTCCCAAGACAAAGCGTCCTCTGGTGGGCGTGTGTTGAGGACAACGTCCCCGTCGCTCATGCTGGGACGCACCAAACGGCCCACAAACAGCCGTAAACCGGTAATTACACCAACACACCCAAGCGCAAACAACTTCATTCCAAAACATCCGCGTCCGCTCCCGTCGGAACGCCGACCGAGATGAGCGGCAGCACAGACGGAACCTGGAAAATCCTGGCCAACAAACGGGCTCTAATTGCTCCTGTTAAAGTAGATATAGGAGAACACACACACACACACACACACACACATGCTGTAGGGGTCAAATATCAGGTTTCCAGAAGCCAGATTTAGAGGAACAACTGCCCCCCCCCCCCCCCCCCTTCCCCCCCCAACTCCAGAAATTTCTCTCCATGCGGCGATTTCACGCCGTCCATCTGACACCAAAGTACAGTCCGGACATCTGCGGCGAGCTCGCCGTTAGCGAGGCGACTTGCAACACCAGCGAGCAACTTTGAGGGTCCGAGCCCGTTCTGGAGGGCTTGAAAGGCGCGTTCAGACGGGAAGATCTCACCTGCACCTGCATGAAGGAGCCCCGGTAGAAGCAGCACGCCGCCGCCGACAGGGCGCTCCACAGACTGCACCGCTCCGTCATGGTGGGGGCACGCACCTGACGCCCTCCGACCCAGGCTGCCGCGCTCCTGCCTCCTTTCCTTCCCTACGTGGTCCCCTCTGGTCCGTCTTCCCGACCCCCTCCCGGGGTGTCCGTCCCGAGCCTGGAGCGCCGGGGTTCAGCCTGTCCCACCCCCTCTCTGCCCGAGTGGGGCTAACAGTCCGTCAACATTGTAGCCGCGGAGCCGGGGAGAAGCAGCGCTACGAGCTAAAGCGGCTAACCACAGCGCTCCGACCACGCCGCGAGGACGCGCCGGTGTCCCGCTAACAGGCGGCTCCGCTGAAGTGCACAGATCCAACGGGTCCTGACATCGCCGCCAGCGCCGCCGCCACTGCTGCCGCCCTGCGCCGGCTCCTACTCGCCTCTGCTCTCGCTGCACTTGCTGCGCTTCACGCGGCTGCTAGGGATTACCTCATTGCTTACTGATGAAAGGAGTGTGGGTGGGGGGAGGGCGGACCGGAGGGAGGGAGGGAGGGAGGGAGGGAGGTGGAGGGGGGACTGCCGGCAAAGAGGAGTGCTGGCGAATTGCAGGAGCAGACCCCACCCACCCACCCTGGCAACCCCCCCGCCCCCCCAGCACTGAGACAATGCTGACGCGGGGTGGGAGAGTGGCGATGGAGGGAGTGAAAGATGGAGAAAGTGAGGAAAGGTGGGAGGAGGAGGGAGAGAAGGAGGAGGAGAGGAGGAGGAGGGGAGGCTCCCAAAGGAATCCAACCTTTCTTTTACTATGAAAGGAGCCCAACAGGGGTCCCCCCCCCACCACACACACACACACACACACACACACACACACACACATCATCCTATATTCCACCTACACGCTGTCACAAACCTGGAAACCAGGACTTTGAAAACTCTGAGATTTTCAAGGATTAAATCAGGATTCAATAATCCGGTTTCGTCTTCACTGAGAATATCGACGTCTTTTCTTCACAAACATCCACCAGCACTCGGGATCGACAAATTTGGATAAATATTAGCGGGAACAGAAGCCGCCGTGGGAAAGTGTGTGTGTGTGTGTGTTTACAGTATAATGTGGTGTCTCTAAAAACTCGTCTGCAGCCAGACAGCTCATTATAGGCTGAAACACACAGGCAGGTACTTCCTGGATGGCTTAGCACACACACACACACACACACACACACACACAGCATGTCCTACGGGGACATAAAATTCTTCTGCACAATAGGGTAAAGGCAGTTCTGTGACATCGCTCCCTCCAGTAGGGGGCAGCACACAACAAACACGAGAGGAGAAGCAAACACACACACACACACACACACACACACAACTCAGCCCATGACACCATGAATGTCCCACAAACTGCTGTCCTCAGACCCACAGCTCGGTCCCCCCAGTACCCTGGTCCTGCTGAGACCGTGTCCCCCGAAAGATAGCCAGATGAGTATGAGTGTGCCGCTAATCTGGCCCCTGAATCCATGGTCGTGGGTCAGAGCAGCACGGAGACACGAGGTGGCCTCATTAACTGCATCTCCAGTCATATAATCTGGACCCATCCGGTGCTGGATTAGACAGATTTACACAGTGGGGACACAAATAATCTTATAAAAGGAGTCCTATGCCTTCCTCCCCCAGTCCTCTGTAAATGTGGAAACAACCTCAGTAAACATACAGTGTGTGTGTGTGTGTGTTTCTCTCTCTCTCACACACACACACACACACACACACACACACACACACACACACACACACACACAGTGTAGGGTTAAGGTTTAAGAAAGTTAGCTTTAACCTGAGACCGTTTGTAATCACTTTGATCTTTCGGTGATCATAAAGATTTTTAGAGCGACACAATTTAATCATCCCGACGAGTCAAAGTCCAGGTTTTGTTTTGACGCAGCGCGATGTCGAACGTCTCAGCGAGAAGTTGCGGCTGTCTCCCGCCCTGACCTGTGTGGCGAGCGCGGCGTTAGCGCTGCCCGTTCAGTCGGCCTTGATTGATTTCTGGTTTGGGGAGAAAAGCGAAGCAAACGGGGGCGTTCCCGTTCGCTCGGAGGGGGAAAAACAGGCATCAATAATCCAATGTCACAAATTATTGAAGGACGCCGCGCTAGCAGCTGCGCTTGTCCCGCGTATCACGCGATCCGCCCGTCAGCGCGCGTGAAGCTCTCGCTTATAACACGTTAATAACAGACTGATGCTGCGGCCCTGAACCGGCTCGTCCTCCCATCCTTCCTTTGTGCTTCCTTCTATCCCTCCTTCCCCCCTCACCTTTCATCCTCCCTTCTTATCTCACCACTCGCTTCACCTCCTCCTTCCTTCCTTCCTTTCCCCTCGGTGGCCGTCACACCTCCTTCCACACCTCTATCTCTCCATCTCCCCCCCCACACACACACACACACACACACACTCGGAGGCGGTCGTCAGTTAAATATTAATTAGCGAGCCCCATCCCACGGGCTGGTAGGAGCACAATGGAGGATCCCTGCGTGTGCCTGCGAGCGTCCCGCTAATGAAGAGTGTGTGAGAGCCCCCCACCACACACACACGCACACACACACTCCCACACACACACACACACACACAGAGTGTGTGCAGATGAAAAGGGAGGCACCCAGGGCAGATCAAGATTACCCAAACACACATATCGTTACATGTGCACATGTGTGAATAAACGACTGTGTGTGTGTGTGTGTGTGTGTGTGTGTGTGTGTCTCTAATGATCCCTGGTTGCGTGTCCCTGATTGTCATGGGAGCGGACCCGCGACCGCCGTTTCATTAATCCGTATCGACACAGCAGATATGCGTCTCAAAGCACGTTTGAAGCGGCGGCGAGCGGCGATGAGGCGGCGGGCAGGCGGGGAGAGCGGCCTGCTGGGAAAACGGCCGCTCGGAGGTGGCGAAGAATATTCTCCGAGCTGTGAAAGAGGGAAATTAAAAAAGGCGCCGCCCTGCCTTAATCGCGTTAAAAGGATTTCGCCTTCGCGGAGGCGTTGCCGCGGCAACCGCCGCCACACCTTCGCCGTGACAAAAGCGTGAGTGAAACCAGGTTACGCAGACTTCGGGGCCATTGTTCAATACCTGGTGCTGACCTTGGGGGGGGGGGGGGGCACGTTTCACGCACTTCCTGAAAAGTCGCTCCGAAGTTCGTTAAAAACGTCCCTGACGATCCCCAGGGGATCCTCAGTCTGATCATCCGACACTTCATTAACACAGAGCACTAATTGGCGAATGTTGGCATGCTAGCATGGTAGCTGTTAGCATTAAGTTTGGACAGTTGTACAGAGAAAGCGGAAATAAAGCCTAAATTCTGTTGCTGTGACAACCAGAACGTGCAGGCATGTGTCTCCGCTCCGTCCAATAAAGGAACCGTAATTAAAGACTTTTCGGGGGGGGGGTGTCACCAAGGGCCTGTCAGCTCAAACCCCCTCTCAATTACAGAGGCGCCACATTAATTCAGTGTACTGTAACACACACACACACACACACTCACACACACACACACACACTCACACACACACACACTCACACACACACACACAGCCAGGGGGGCTCCGCCCTAATTTAATCTGGTAGCTCAGAGAAAAATACAGATTTTAGAAATTCAAACCTTTAATATAATCAAACATGCAGACACACGTACAGCTGAGCCTCTTCACGCACTCTCACTCACACACACACACACACACACACACACACCCTTTTCTTTATAGCCCCCCCCCCCCCCCCAGAGAGGTACCCCAGCCAGCAGACAAAGCCAGACTGCAGGACCTAACGCCTCCCCGACCACCGATAACCTGCCGCCAACTGATCCGCACAGTGTTTGCATAAGCACCTAAATGTGCACGTGTGTCAGCGCGCACGTGTCACCAGTCTGGCCCAGCACTGGCGACTGAGGCGGCTCCTGATTTAAACATCAGCCCATATAAATGTTTCAGGGAGCGGGGGGCAGCGTGCGGGGGGAGGGGCTAGCATGTAAATAACACACGCGCTGTTTGGAATAAATAAGGTTTGATGTCAGAGGCGCCGATCAAATCCAACCAATGACCCGGTGAGGCCATCAACGCCAGAATGACGGGCAGCTTTTATGACACCGGCCTGAAATGTGGGCCACATCTCATGACGCTGTAAAAAATGAATGCGAGGCTTCAAACGCCGGCTGCAGACGGGCGCGGCCGCGCCGCGGCTGTAAACAGAAAACAGGAAGTGAAGCCACGGCGTCAACCTCCCGGCTCAGCTGTCAATCAACGCGGAAATAACCTGAAATGTGAAGCTGAGATCGGCGAGAGGGTTGGATTAAGGGCCGCGGAGGAGGCCCGAAGCCTCAACTGGCTTCAGTGGGTGGGGCCAACTGGGAGGGGGAGGGGCTTCTCGTCCCGCTCAACCTGCTCAGAAACGCGCTGACGCCGTCTCTGCTCAACGCGCCCGCTAACGAAGCAGGAAGTGTTGGAACTGGGGGTGTGTTTGTTGTGGTCGGATGCAGTCAGACATCATTGTCTTACAAAGTGCAGGTCAGGGTCACAGGAGGAGCTTTTACCACGCCGCCCGGGATCTGCAATCAATAAATAAACATATCCCCGGGGCTCAAGAGCGAGCCTCTGTCCATCCCTGTCCCCCACCCTGGTTGTGCATCACTTTATCTCCCTCTCTTCTCCCTCTGTTGTGCTGTAATCTGCGCTGGTGTTTATCATCGTTATGATTTACAGTTTGCATGAATCTTCCTCGACAAGGTCATGAAACCGGCGCCAGGAGCCCGCGGCGTTTGTCTCCCCCTGGTGGCCGCGGCCGAGAACACAGCCGAGAAAGGAGCAGTTTTATGGAGCAGAAAACGAAAATAGTGGCAGTAGAAGTCTTCTTTTAGCATGATGCTCTCTCTCCCTCTCTCTCTCTCCCTCTGTCGCTCTAACACACACACACACACACACACACACACACACACACACACACACACACACACACACACACACGCTAGGGCAGGGTTACCTGGACGTATTCAGTCTGGTTTTCTTCAGGCTCCACTTGACTGAAGAAGAATCAAAAAGAATAGACAGAAAAGGTTGTTAAATACACACACACACACTCACACACACGCATGATGGTGTATTTGTAACCTGTCATGATTGATAACTATTGATCACAGAATAAATCCAGAATCACCTGCAGGTGCTGTCAATCTTTGGCTCCTCCCCCGGGCCAACAAGCTCCTCCTCCTGGCCAACAGGCTCCTCCTCCAACCCAACAGCCCCCTCCCCTTTTCTGAGCACCATTGAGGGAGTTTCTGGTTCGCCCTCCTCCGACTCCTTTTGTTTATAAGTCTGTAGTTGAAGTTCGGCACATGAGCCTGCAGGTGGCGTTCCATCCGGAGGCTCAGGGACGGATGGAGGTTCAGGTTCAACTCCGCTTCCCTCCTCAGCTTCTGGCTCCAGGGGTCTCGCTAGTTGTGGGTCCCCGGCAGGTTTGTTGCCACTTTTGTCTTTGCTGTTTTTATCGCTGCCTGTTTACAGCACAGAGAGATTAGCGAATCCAAGCTAAGTGTAGCTAGGCTATTCATTAGCATCAGATCAGGTTAGCCAGTTCGTGCGTGCGTTTTTAGGCTAACCCTTTATCTTAGCGAATAAACGCATCATTTTACCTTTGCTGTTCTTGTCTCTCCGTTTCCTGAACATCCGGGGCAGCGTTCCGATGTGCGTGTAATTTTCGCTGGAGCGAACGTAGCTGCCAGCGCGAGGACGCACGCCGTCAATGTCGTCCAACGCTGGGGGGCGGGGGGTGGCGTCCTCCATCTTTGAGGACGAGATCGCAGAGTCCGATTTGTCCGAGGAGCGGCGGAAGGAGAGGCCGGCGAGCCATTTGAAAGCTGCCGGAAGAAGCGGCGAAGGTGAGACAACGGTTGGTTGTTCTGGTCCAGAAACGAGTTCCGACCTTGTCTGTGACCAACCGACACTTCGGATCGGTTTGACCTCGTGTTTAACAACTCTTTCATCATTTATTCACCTCCTTTACTGCTGTTTTATTCTGTAGCTTCTGAAACGAAACCATCGATAAGCTGCTCGCTCAACGAATGCTGCCCCCAGTGGCGGAGCAGAGACACTGCAGGTTGATAAACAGGTCGTTACTTTGAACTGAATCGTTCACCAACAGCTAATTTAACTAAACGTTCACCAACAGCTAATTTTAGAGCGTCTCTGTCCAATTGTTAAATTCGAGGGTTTTTTCTTGTCACACTTGTTTTGCATGATATCACCGTCACCATTCGGCAAACGGAGAGTAACTCTCTCTCTCTCTCTCTCACACACACACACACACACACACACACACACACACTCGGTACTCACTCAGTTTGCGGAGGCTCATGTTGTGGCTGCAGGAACCGACTCGTTGCTGTGATCAGGCGAGTGGCCGGACCTCCGTATCACCTGCTGCTGTGAGCCAGAGATGGGAGGAGCCACCGGTGGCGGCGGTGGTGGCGGCGGCGGCGGAGGTGGGCGGGCCGTCACACTTCCTGTTCACAGCTGAGAGGAGCGGCGCTGACAGGAAACACAGTCTTCATCGGGTGGTTTGACAAAGTTTAAAGTGCAGTTTGGTGTCGTGAGTCACTCTGGTGTAAATTTTGGTCATAAAGCATCTGGTTCACCTGCAGCTGGTTAATGTTTGATCAGGTGCAACACAGGTGCACAGTGATGAGGTCAGCACAGCCCTCCCACCTTAGACAGGAGCCATCCAGCTGGGCCAGAGACTGGGGGCTGGATGGGACTCCCCTCCTCCCCTCTCCTCCTCCCCTCTCCTCTCCTCTCCTCTCCTCCCCTCCCCTCCTCTCCTCTCCTCTCCTCTCCTCCCCTCCCCTCTCCTCTCCTCTCCTCTCCCCTCCTCTCCTCTCCTCTCCTCTCCTCTCCTCTCCCCTCCCCTCCCCTCCTCTCCTCTCCTCTCCTCCCCTCCCCTCTCCTCTCCTCTCCTCTCCTCTCCTCTCCTCTCCCCTCCCCTCCTCTCCTCTCCTCTCCTCTCCTCTCCTCTCCTCTCCTCTCCTCTCCTCTCCTCTCCTCTCCCCTCTCCTCTCCTCTCCTCTCCTCTCCTCTCCTCTCCTCTACCCTCCTCTCCTCTCCTCTCCTCTCCTCTCCTCTCCTCTCCTCTACCCTCCTCTACCCTCCTCTCCTCTCCTCTCCTCTCCTCTCCTCTCCTCTCCTCTCCTCTACCCTCCTCTCCTCTCCTCTCCTCTCCTCTCCTCTCCTCACACACACAGATGTGTGTGTGTGTGTGTGTGTGTGTGTTTATGATGACACACACGTGTTAAATCGAGACTTCCTGTTCACGCCTGAACGTGCAGCTTCTACATAAACACTTTCATGTTCCCGTCAATGTCGCCACAGGAAACCAGTAAAACAGGCTGATGTCCCCCAGCTGCACCTGTATGAGCTCCCAGTTTAGCCTCAGAGTTGAGTGCTCCCAGTGCCCCAGTGCTCCCAGTGCTCCCAGTGCCCCCAGTGCTCCCAGTGCCCCAGTGCTCCCAGTGCTCCCAGTGCCCCAGTGCTCTCAGTGCCCCCAGTGCTCCCAGTGCTCCCAGTGCTCCCAGTGCCCCAGTGCTCTCAGTGCTCCCAGTGCCCCCAGTGCTCCCAGTGCCCCAGTGCTCCCAGTGCTCCCAGTGCTCCCAGTGCCCCCAGTGCTCCCAGTGCCCCAGTGCTCCCAGTGCCCCAGTGCTCCCAGTGCTCCCAGTGCTCCCAGTGTTCCCAGTGCTCCCAGTGCTCCCAGTGCTCCCAGTGCCCCCAGTGCTCCCAGTGTTCCCAGTGCTCCCAGTGCTCCCAGTGCTCCCAGTGCTCCCAGTGCTACAGCGTCTGTGTTTACACACCTGCTACTGGTGCCTTTGATCCGGACAAACACAGAAAGGCAGCGATGACTCCTGCCTCCTGCTGGATGTTCTTCCTCTGGCCCATCACGTTTCATCCATCATTCGTTACTTTGTTCCGTCCCATAAAAGAGTCGTCGACAGAAGGTCGTGGAAGGTCGTGGCCTCGCCGCCGTCTCCCGGCAGATTCACAGCAACCTGGTGGATCTTAGAACAATGTTTCGACCTGGAGCATGAAGATGCTGCAGACTTTTCAACCCTTTCATCTGTTTATTTCCGACAATAATCACGTGCAAAAAGGTGCGATGTCGGTATTTGGCCACTAGATGGCAGAAAAGGGTTTAGCCTGTGGGGGAGTTTTAATCGAAACAGGTTAAAATAAACACAAAATAAATCGCATATTTATAGACTTAATGAGCTCTCTGTGTTGTAATGAAGCTGTCCGGAATTAAAAGTGATAGCTGAATAGAACACAACATTAATAATAGTGCATATTTTCAGATTTTT
>JAPVLW010000016.1:17197500-17203380 GCA_027382335.1 Takifugu ocellatus | reverse complement strand
CCCTAACCCTAACCCTAACCCTAACCCTAACCCTAACCCTAACCCTAACCCTAACCCTAACCCTAACCCTAACCCTAACCCTAACCCTAACCCTAACCCTAACCCTAACCCTAACCCTAACCCTAACCCTAACCCTAACCCTAACCCTAACCCTAACCCTAACCCTAACCCTAACCCTAACCCTAACCCTAACCCTAACCCTAACCCTAACCCTAACCCTAACCCTAACCCTAACCCTAACCCTAACCCTAACCCTAACCCTAACCCTAACCCTAACCCTAACCCTAACCCTAACCCTAACCCTAACCCTAACCCTAACCCTAACCCTAACCCTAACCCTAACCCTAACCCTAACCCTAACCCTAACCCTAACCCTAACCCTAACCCTAACCCTAACCCTAACCCTAACCCTAACCCTAACCCTAACCCTAACCCTAACCCTAACCCTAACCCTAACCCTAACCCTAACCCTAACCCTAACCCTAACCCTAACCCTAACCCTAACCCTAACCCTAACCCTAACCCTAACCCTAACCCTAACCCTAACCCTAACCCTAACCCTAACCCTAACCCTAACCCTAACCCTAACCCTAACCCTAACCCTAACCCTAACCCTAACCCTAACCCTAACCCTAACCCTAACCCTAACCCTAACCCTAACCCTAACCCTAACCCTAACCCTAACCCTAACCCTAACCCTAACCCTAACCCTAACCCTAACCCTAACCCTAACCCTAACCCTAACCCTAACCCTAACCCTAACCCTAACCCTAACCCTAACCCTAACCCTAACCCTAACCCTAACCCTAACCCTAACCCTAACCCTAACCCTAACCCTAACCCTAACCCTAACCCTAACCCTAACCCTAACCCTAACCCTAACCCTAACCCTAACCCTAACCCTAACCCTAACCCTAACCCTAACCCTAACCCTAACCCTAACCCTAACCCTAACCCTAACCCTAACCCTAACCCTAACCCTAACCCTAACCCTAACCCTAACCCTAACCCTAACCCTAACCCTAACCCTAACCCTAACCCTAACCCTAACCCTAACCCTAACCCTAACCCTAACCCTAACCCTAACCCTAACCCTAACCCTAACCCTAACCCTAACCCTAACCCTAACCCTAACCCTAACCCTAACCCTAACCCTAACCCTAACCCTAACCCTAACCCTAACCCTAACCCTAACCCTAACCCTAACCCTAACCCTAACCCTAACCCTAACCCTAACCCTAACCCTAACCCTAACCCTAACCCTAACCCTAACCCTAACCCTAACCCTAACCCTAACCCTAACCCTAACCCTAACCCTAACCCTAACCCTAACCCTAACCCTAACCCTAACCCTAACCCTAACCCTAACCCTAACCCTAACCCTAACCCTAACCCTAACCCTAACCCTAACCCTAACCCTAACCCTAACCCTAACCCTAACCCTAACCCTAACCCTAACCCTAACCCTAACCCTAACCCTAACCCTAACCCTAACCCTAACCCTAACCCTAACCCTAACCCTAACCCTAACCCTAACCCTAACCCTAACCCTAACCCTAACCCTAACCCTAACCCTAACCCTAACCCTAACCCTAACCCTAACCCTAACCCTAACCCTAACCCTAACCCTAACCCTAACCCTAACCCTAACCCTAACCCTAACCCTAACCCTAACCCTAACCCTAACCCTAACCCTAACCCTAACCCTAACCCTAACCCTAACCCTAACCCTAACCCTAACCCTAACCCTAACCCTAACCCTAACCCTAACCCTAACCCTAACCCTAACCCTAACCCTAACCCTAACCCTAACCCTAACCCTAACCCTAACCCTAACCCTAACCCTAACCCTAACCCTAACCCTAACCCTAACCCTAACCCTAACCCTAACCCTAACCCTAACCCTAACCCTAACCCTAACCCTAACCCTAACCCTAACCCTAACCCTAACCCTAACCCTAACCCTAACCCTAACCCTAACCCTAACCCTAACCCTAACCCTAACCCTAACCCTAACCCTAACCCTAACCCTAACCCTAACCCTAACCCTAACCCTAACCCTAACCCTAACCCTAACCCTAACCCTAACCCTAACCCTAACCCTAACCCTAACCCTAACCCTAACCCTAACCCTAACCCTAACCCTAACCCTAACCCTAACCCTAACCCTAACCCTAACCCTAACCCTAACCCTAACCCTAACCCTAACCCTAACCCTAACCCTAACCCTAACCCTAACCCTAACCCTAACCCTAACCCTAACCCTAACCCTAACCCTAACCCTAACCCTAACCCTAACCCTAACCCTAACCCTAACCCTAACCCTAACCCTAACCCTAACCCTAACCCTAACCCTAACCCTAACCCTAACCCTAACCCTAACCCTAACCCTAACCCTAACCCTAACCCTAACCCTAACCCTAACCCTAACCCTAACCCTAACCCTAACCCTAACCCTAACCCTAACCCTAACCCTAACCCTAACCCTAACCCTAACCCTAACCCTAACCCTAACCCTAACCCTAACCCTAACCCTAACCCTAACCCTAACCCTAACCCTAACCCTAACCCTAACCCTAACCCTAACCCTAACCCTAACCCTAACCCTAACCCTAACCCTAACCCTAACCCTAACCCTAACCCTAACCCTAACCCTAACCCTAACCCTAACCCTAACCCTAACCCTAACCCTAACCCTAACCCTAACCCTAACCCTAACCCTAACCCTAACCCTAACCCTAACCCTAACCCTAACCCTAACCCTAACCCTAACCCTAACCCTAACCCTAACCCTAACCCTAACCCTAACCCTAACCCTAACCCTAACCCTAACCCTAACCCTAACCCTAACCCTAACCCTAACCCTAACCCTAACCCTAACCCTAACCCTAACCCTAACCCTAACCCTAACCCTAACCCTAACCCTAACCCTAACCCTAACCCTAACCCTAACCCTAACCCTAACCCTAACCCTAACCCTAACCCTAACCCTAACCCTAACCCTAACCCTAACCCTAACCCTAACCCTAACCCTAACCCTAACCCTAACCCTAACCCTAACCCTAACCCTAACCCTAACCCTAACCCTAACCCTAACCCTAACCCTAACCCTAACCCTAACCCTAACCCTAACCCTAACCCTAACCCTAACCCTAACCCTAACCCTAACCCTAACCCTAACCCTAACCCTAACCCTAACCCTAACCCTAACCCTAACCCTAACCCTAACCCTAACCCTAACCCTAACCCTAACCCTAACCCTAACCCTAACCCTAACCCTAACCCTAACCCTAACCCTAACCCTAACCCTAACCCTAACCCTAACCCTAACCCTAACCCTAACCCTAACCCTAACCCTAACCCTAACCCTAACCCTAACCCTAACCCTAACCCTAACCCTAACCCTAACCCTAACCCTAACCCTAACCCTAACCCTAACCCTAACCCTAACCCTAACCCTAACCCTAACCCTAACCCTAACCCTAACCCTAACCCTAACCCTAACCCTAACCCTAACCCTAACCCTAACCCTAACCCTAACCCTAACCCTAACCCTAACCCTAACCCTAACCCTAACCCTAACCCTAACCCTAACCCTAACCCTAACCCTAACCCTAACCCTAACCCTAACCCTAACCCTAACCCTAACCCTAACCCTAACCCTAACCCTAACCCTAACCCTAACCCTAACCCTAACCCTAACCCTAACCCTAACCCTAACCCTAACCCTAACCCTAACCCTAACCCTAACCCTAACCCTAACCCTAACCCTAACCCTAACCCTAACCCTAACCCTAACCCTAACCCTAACCCTAACCCTAACCCTAACCCTAACCCTAACCCTAACCCTAACCCTAACCCTAACCCTAACCCTAACCCTAACCCTAACCCTAACCCTAACCCTAACCCTAACCCTAACCCTAACCCTAACCCTAACCCTAACCCTAACCCTAACCCTAACCCTAACCCTAACCCTAACCCTAACCCTAACCCTAACCCTAACCCTAACCCTAACCCTAACCCTAACCCTAACCCTAACCCTAACCCTAACCCTAACCCTAACCCTAACCCTAACCCTAACCCTAACCCTAACCCTAACCCTAACCCTAACCCTAACCCTAACCCTAACCCTAACCCTAACCCTAACCCTAACCCTAACCCTAACCCTAACCCTAACCCTAACCCTAACCCTAACCCTAACCCTAACCCTAACCCTAACCCTAACCCTAACCCTAACCCTAACCCTAACCCTAACCCTAACCCTAACCCTAACCCTAACCCTAACCCTAACCCTAACCCTAACCCTAACCCTAACCCTAACCCTAACCCTAACCCTAACCCTAACCCTAACCCTAACCCTAACCCTAACCCTAACCCTAACCCTAACCCTAACCCTAACCCTAACCCTAACCCTAACCCTAACCCTAACCCTAACCCTAACCCTAACCCTAACCCTAACCCTAACCCTAACCCTAACCCTAACCCTAACCCTAACCCTAACCCTAACCCTAACCCTAACCCTAACCCTAACCCTAACCCTAACCCTAACCCTAACCCTAACCCTAACCCTAACCCTAACCCTAACCCTAACCCTAACCCTAACCCTAACCCTAACCCTAACCCTAACCCTAACCCTAACCCTAACCCTAACCCTAACCCTAACCCTAACCCTAACCCTAACCCTAACCCTAACCCTAACCCTAACCCTAACCCTAACCCTAACCCTAACCCTAACCCTAACCCTAACCCTAACCCTAACCCTAACCCTAACCCTAACCCTAACCCTAACCCTAACCCTAACCCTAACCCTAACCCTAACCCTAACCCTAACCCTAACCCTAACCCTAACCCTAACCCTAACCCTAACCCTAACCCTAACCCTAACCCTAACCCTAACCCTAACCCTAACCCTAACCCTAACCCTAACCCTAACCCTAACCCTAACCCTAACCCTAACCCTAACCCTAACCCTAACCCTAACCCTAACCCTAACCCTAACCCTAACCCTAACCCTAACCCTAACCCTAACCCTAACCCTAACCCTAACCCTAACCCTAACCCTAACCCTAACCCTAACCCTAACCCTAACCCTAACCCTAACCCTAACCCTAACCCTAACCCTAACCCTAACCCTAACCCTAACCCTAACCCTAACCCTAACCCTAACCCTAACCCTAACCCTAACCCTAACCCTAACCCTAACCCTAACCCTAACCCTAACCCTAACCCTAACCCTAACCCTAACCCTAACCCTAACCCTAACCCTAACCCTAACCCTAACCCTAACCCTAACCCTAACCCTAACCCTAACCCTAACCCTAACCCTAACCCTAACCCTAACCCTAACCCTAACCCTAACCCTAACCCTAACCCTAACCCTAACCCTAACCCTAACCCTAACCCTAACCCTAACCCTAACCCTAACCCTAACCCTAACCCTAACCCTAACCCTAACCCTAACCCTAACCCTAACCCTAACCCTAACCCTAACCCTAACCCTAACCCTAACCCTAACCCTAACCCTAACCCTAACCCTAACCCTAACCCTAACCCTAACCCTAACCCTAACCCTAACCCTAACCCTAACCCTAACCCTAACCCTAACCCTAACCCTAACCCTAACCCTAACCCTAACCCTAACCCTAACCCTAACCCTAACCCTAACCCTAACCCTAACCCTAACCCTAACCCTAACCCTAACCCTAACCCTAACCCTAACCCTAACCCTAACCCTAACCCTAACCCTAACCCTAACCCTAACCCTAACCCTAACCCTAACCCTAACCCTAACCCTAACCCTAACCCTAACCCTAACCCTAACCCTAACCCTAACCCTAACCCTAACCCTAACCCTAACCCTAACCCTAACCCTAACCCTAA
>JAPVLW010000016.1:17020000-17190000 GCA_027382335.1 Takifugu ocellatus | reverse complement strand
TCCTGGATCCATAAGAAACGAAACACGGAGGAATGATTAAACTCAGTGGTGGGCCGTCATGGCCTGCAAGGCCTTCTCTGCTGGCCTAAAAATATCTGAATCACAGAGTGATGTTAGTTAAATTTTTTCCATGAATATGTTTTAAATAATTCCAAATGGTCTGTCCGCTTCCTTTCATTGCTAGCCCCCTGGTTGTGTTGCTTCCAGACGTGTATTTTCATATTTAAGCATTTAACCAATCACATTTCAGCCACTATTCGTTTCCAGGGTCAAAGAAATCTGCCTGGAGGCCTTCACAATCAGTTCTGTGGGCCCTGTAGCATAAAATAAATGTCGAGCAAACCGTTGCTTCAACCATTTTGAGTTGGCGACACCAAGGCCCTCTAGCAGGCGTACTGAAACATCAGCGTATTCACACGCTTTGATTTGATAGTCAGAGAGTGTACTAGCCAGAGCTAGCAAACTGCATCTGTAGCGAGCTGCACAAGCAAAGATATTGTTGTGTTGATTTAATCGCTGTTTTGTCAACCCACAATGGCTGAAGTAGGAGAAGAAATGGATTTGGTTGCAGATTTACTGTCAAAGCCATTTTCAAGACGGACTTTTCAAGAACAGCTGGACATTGTTAAGTAAGGTCAGGCAACTCACAACCGGGAAAAGGATTTGTCTGCCACTTTCAGTCCACTAACAACGAGCGGTACTCCTGGCTCACAGGCTCCGAGAAACGCTGCAAATTGTATTGCTGGGAGTGCTTGTTATTTGCCACTAAAAACCCATTATCTTCTCTTTTCTAAAGCCCACTTCTAACCCTAACCCTAAACCCTAACCCCCCACCACACACACACACACACACTCACACCTATCCTGCCTCTTCTACCCTGTCCTTTTCTCTCTAATATGACTCATGTTGACAGGTGGGAATTGGACTGGGGACTAACATGCGTCAGCCAGTGCCTTACCCTGGTCTCTCATAAAAAGCTATGCTGACGGTGGGCTGTATAGTGAGAGACTGAGAGTATACACATCATTTACCTAACCTTGCCCGACCCTCGGACCAGCTCCTTCCATTCAACCCGCCGTACTGCTACGTAACCATGTCTTTGTTTTCTCTGTATCTCAACTACTATTCTTCTTTGTTTCCCTACTTTCTTCCTTCCGCCAACATCTAATCATAGTGACGGACAAACCTACAGAAAACACATCACTGGACACGATCCCTGGAGCTGTCAGCTCGTTTGACAGCTGACGTCACGAGCGACAGTTGGAAACACGAGGAATAATAAAACTAAAATCGGACCAGGAAACTCAACGGAGGAAATGACAGACAACCCAGGACATTTCTTGAAATTAAACAAAAACGACTAACGATCTTATCAGAGTAGGAGGCTTGAGAATGAAGTCCACTGATCTAGTAGTGGACTAGATAGTGCTACTTATGCTAAAGCGGATCATAATTTGAGTTCTGCATTGATACGTACCCACGAGCGGTGGACGATGCCAGAAGTCACCGGAGTTTCTGAATTCCGTGATCCATAGGAAACGAAACACGGAGCAGGATCCCTTGAACGGTCAACTCACTGGACAGCTGACGTCACGAACGACGGTTGAAAACACCGAGGAATAATAAAACTAAAGTCGGACCAGTAAACTCAATGGAGATGACGGACAACATAAAACATTTATTAAAATTAAATTAAAACGCACAGATGATCTTATCAGAGTAGGAGGTTTGAGAACGAAGTCCAATGATCTAGATAGCGTCGTAGTGCTAATTATGCTAAAGCGGATCATATTTTGACTTCCGCATTGGTACGTACCCACGAGCGGTGTACGACGCCAGAAGTCACGTGAGTTTCTTAACTACTGATCCATAGGAAACGAACATGCATGTGTGTGTGCGTGTATATAGATATATATACATACACACTCGTTGACTATTAACTACTCACTACATGTGGGAAATGGATTGCGTGAACTACGTACTGCACTCAATTTGGAGTATTCGGACAACGGTGTCATTTTTACGGCACACGTAAAGTGACGTCTGGTGTCGCATAATAATTACAAACCGGTCGCCAGGAAAAGTTGCCAGGTCCATTTAATTATTTTAACCCATCAGAAATACATTCAGCAGTCATTTTATGAAAACGCAATATTTTACCCTGTAATAACTTTATATAATAAAATGAAATATTAATTTCAATAATAATACAATAATAATTACTTATTACCGAGTGTCCCTTGACATTTTCAAGCCAAGATGTGATGGCACATTCTCAAGTCATATTACGCTGTAGTGAAAACATTTAATAAAGCATTTTTTTCCATCACAAAATGGATCCAGAGCTACTTTTCATCTTAAAAAAATATACTGTGGCGGACACATTTGGGTGTATCTCACACCCAGGTGATGCATGGGGTGATGTACATGGTTAGCCCTTGATTGGATGCACTGTTCAACGCGCCATTTAGTGTTGGTCTGCTGGTTGCAGAATAAAGACGTCTAAACCACCTGCTCTGTCCGAGTCGTTCCTCGTCCTGCCACATTGGTGACCCCGTTTTGAACATGTTTGAGGCAGCAGACGATGGTATCTCCTCTTCGGCAATGTCGCCCCGACACGCGCAACCAGCCAGCGTCATCGCGTCCGTGAAGCTGCCCGACTTCTGGCAGAGCGACCCGGCCCCGTGGTTCCAGCATGTCGAAGCGCTTTTCCACCTGCGAGGAGTCACTGAGGACGACTCCAAATATTATTTGGTGGTCGCGGCTCTGGACCAGCAATCCACTCGCCGCGCCATGCAGCTGCTGCGGGATCCGCCACAGCGCGGAAAGTACGCATCGATCAAATAACTCCTGCTCCGGAGGTACAGCCAATCAGCCGCGGAAAGGGCGGACAAACTGCTTTCCCTCCCGGGTTTGGGCGATGGTTCGGCGGTGGACCTTATGGACAGCATGCTGTCATTGCTGGGCTCAGACGAAGGCGGGTTCCTTTTCCCGCACATTTTCCTGCGCCAACTTCCACATCCGGTCCGGGCGGCCTTGGCGAACTCCCCGAGTTTGGCGGCTGGTGATTTCCGTGGTTTGGCTGAGGAAGTGGATCGTGTGCTGCTGACTGCGAGGAGGACCTCCGTGCAGAGCGTGTTGGCGGATTCCCGGCTGCTGGTACCAGAGGACACAGACCAGGCGATGGTGGCTGGAGTTTCCTCCCGGAGGAGGAAGAGTGACCTGTGTTTCTTCCACCAGCGTTTTGGCCACAAGGCCCGGCGCTGCGTTCCTCCATGTGCGTTCGAGACGCAGGGAAACGCCAGGGCCAGCGCTCAGTAGCAGCTGTGGGCGCTGGTGAACAGGAGGCGCTGCTGTTCGTCAAAGACTCCCTGTGAGGCCGGCGGTTCCTGGTGGATTCTGGTTCCCAGAAGAGCCTCCTCTCTCCAGGCAGCACAGACCTGTCATCCTCGGGCGCAGGCCCCCAACTGACGGCTGCTAATGGTTCCTCTATTGAGACATTTGGTACCAGGTCGGTGACTGTTTGTTTTTCTGGACGTAGGTTCACATGGGACTTTGTGTTAGCCTCCATTACTGTTCCCATCATAGGTGCAGATTTTCTGTGTTCTCATGGTCTGCTAGTGGATGTTGCTAACCGACGTCTAATCGATGCTGTGTCTTTTGCCACCTTTCCATGTCTGACAGGGGGACCTGGGCCGCTGGCACATGCCAGTTTTGCTGCGGCGGGCAATGTTTTTCAGCGGTTGCTGGGTGATTTTCTGTCGCTTACTACACCTGCGTTTTCCACGGCCGTCACGAAGCACGGGGTGGAGCACTTCATTCCCACCGCGGGTCCGTCCGTTTTTGCACGCGCTCGGCGACTCGATGCTGTGAAGTTGGCGACGGCTAGGGAGGAATTCGCCACAATGGAGCGTTTAGGGATTGTGCGGCGCTCTAACAGCCCATGGGCCTCTCCGCTCCGTATAGTGCCCAAGGCGGGTGGCACTTGGCGGGCCTGTGGCGATTTTCGTCGTCTTAACAACATCACAGCCCATGACCGTTACCCCATTCCGCACATACAGGATTTTTCCGTTCGCTTGGCAGGCACTACCATTTTCTCCAAGGTAGACTTGGTGCGGGGCTATCATCAGGTTCCGGTGCGTGCCGAGGATGTGCCCAAGACTGCCGTGATTACCCCGTTTGGGCTTTTCGAGTTCCTGCGCATGCCCTTTGGCCTGAAGGGGGCAGCACAGACCTTTCAGCGGCTAATGGACTCGGTATTGCGTGACCTCACCTTTGTGTTCGTCTACTTGGACGACATATTGGTAGCAAGTCCTTCGGCAGATGAGCACCTGACCCACCTTGGGCAGGTTTTTCAGCGACTGGCAGATCATGGCCTGATCGTAAACCCAGCGAAATGCCAGTTTGGTCTGCCGGTGATTGATTTCTTGAGCCACCGCATTTCTTCTGATGGTGCAGTTCCATTGCCATCTAAGGTGCAAGTGGTGGCGGAATTTCCTCGCCTGGTCTCCATTAAGGCTCTGCAGGAATTCTTGGGGATGGTGAATTTTTATAACCGTTTTCTCCCCAGGGCAGCCCACCTCCTGCAGCCACTGTATGAGGCCCTACGGATGAACAGGGCTACTGATCAGGTTGACTGGACTACCGAGCGGGTCCAGGCGTTTGAGGGGGCCAAGTCTGCCTTAGCCAACGCCACACTGTTGGCCCATCCGGCACCTCGGGCGGACATCGCTTTGACAACTGACGCGTCAGATGTGGCCGTCGGGGCAGTGGTCGAACAGAGTGTGGGTGGTGCATGGCAGCCCCTTGCATTTTTCAGTCGCAAGCTACGGGACAATGAGCGGAAGTACAGCATTTTTGACCGGGAGTTACTTGCATTGTACCTGGCTACGCGTCATTTTCGTTTTCTGCTCGAGGGCCGGTCTTTCACGGCTTATGTCGACCACAAACCTCTGACATTCGCTATGTCAAAGGTGTCTGAGCCTTGGTCTGCGCGTCAGCAGCGTCATCTGGCGGCAGTGTCGGAGTTCCCGACTGACGTTTGGCACGTGGCTGGAAAAGCTAACCCGGTGGCTGATTGTCTGTCGCGGGTGTTGATTTGTCCTGTGCACTTGGGGCTGGAACGCTTTCACCGTTCACTCAAGGCAGCATTGCGTGCCGCGCTTTCGGATGACAGCTGGGTGGATCGTTTACCTTGGGTGATGCTTGGTTTGCGTTCAGCTCCTAAAGAGGATTTGGATGCTTCGCCTGCGGAATTGGTCTTGGGACAACCGCTTCGTGTTCCAGGGGAATTTCTGCCAGAGAGTGCGCCTCCTTGTAACTTTCCTGCCGGAAGTTACTTTTCGGCTGGGCCTGCTCTGGTTCCATCCCCTGTCCTCCACTGTTTCCCGCGGTCATTTGTACCGACGGACTTAGCAACAGCTCATTTTGTTTTTGTACGACATGATGCCCACCGGTCACCCCTTCGCCCTCCGTACGACGGCCCATTCCGGGTGCTCGAGACGGGGGCAAAGAGTTTCATGCTTGATATGGGTGGTCGGTCGGAGCGGGTCACGTTGGATAGGCTGAAGCCGGCGCATTTGCTGGTTGGGCAGGATGTGTTGCCGGCTCAGGTCCCCCGTCGGGGCCATCCTCCCAATGGTCCAGAATGTCCCGTCTGATGATCTTTGTTCTAATTTACAGCCTGCTGTGGACTTTGTTTCTCCTGCCTGCGACTCATCTGCGTTCCCGGAAGAGGGGCGCCGCAGCCATTATGGCAGGCTGATTAAACCCCCTGTCAGGGACTGAAATGTAAAATTGTTATTTTTCCTTTCCCTCTTTCTGCTGTTCTTCTCCCTTCTGGGTGTTCGGGGGGGGGGGGGCTGTGTGGCGGACACATTTGGGTGTATCTCACACCCAGGTGATGCATGGGGTGATGGGCGTGGTTAGCCCTTGATTGGATGCACTGTTCAACGCGCCATTTAGTGTTGGTCTGTTGGTTGCAGAATAAAGACGTCTAAACCACCTGCTCTGTCCGAGTCGTTCCTCGTCCTGCCACAATACAATAAATATTCGTAAATATTCTTTTCCTGAGATTCGCCTGGTGAGGAACAGACAATTCCAAAGAACAATTTTAAGTGAGGGGTGGGGGGGATCAGTGAAGATTGATTGATTTTTTTTTTTTTACACATTTATGTTGTAATATTTTAAGATGATCATATTGGACCCCTACTGAAAAAAAATTCTTATTTCCAAAAATTTCATATATCAAACCGCACAGTAGAAATTACGTTAAAAAATGTATCCCATCAGCCATCACGTGATATCGTAATGGCTGATGAGATACATTTTCCAAGTTAGGGCGCTCGCTTGTACACTACTTTTCGCAGTGCATTGTGGGATACATTGAGTGCACTACAGAGGGTACAGCGATGCTCACTAACAATTCGGACACTATTTCAAAATGGCGTCCACACTATTGAGTGCACTATGTAGGGTATAGGGGGTGATTTCGGAAACAGCCCATGACTGGCGCCGCCATGATGGCAGAAGCCATGCTCCGGATGCGAACCTTCGCAACGGACATGAGGGGTGACCTTACCGGAGCTACGCATTGATCACGAGGATGCGTAGCAGATGGGACGGCTATTACCCCCAACGACGCTTCCAAAAGTAAGGCTTTCAGCCTCAATTTTTTCAACCGCGGGGACGTTACCCGGCCCCGCAAAATCGGAAAAATCGCTACACATGTTCTCAGAACAGGAGGAATGCTGTAACACGAAAAGAACAATAGGTTAATAGTACATGGAATCATAAAACCACCAATAAAAATAAACCAAGATAAAACATTTTGATCTGAAAACACGCATCATGTTTAAAATAATTAAAATTACTCACCATCTGAAGATTGCATCAGCAGAACAATCCCCTTTCACCATTAAAAAACATTCGGTTAATTTGGCAACCACAATAAAACCAGCAAACCCAAATTCTAGGACAACTCTTATTAGAAGGCAATGCCAGAAATTGGGAAACAACCACCATGATGATCCTTCGTGATCACTACACGGACGAACTGGAGATTGAGCCGGGGGAGCTCACCCAGCTGTTGGCCCGCTTACCTGCCACGATAACGTCCTCCCCTAAACTCAACCCCTGCTGTGTGGTGGAGACGGATTCCATCATAGATGCTCCAACAGACACAGACCTGCTCATTCATCTTTGTGAGCAAGAATTGGTCCCTTTGTCTCACACAGCAGAGTCGGGGGCCAGACACTGTGACTCCACACCAGTGGAGGACGCTGGACAGATTGTGAGGGTGAAGTTATGATCACCCGCGCTGTTCGTTCACTAGACTCAGATCAACCACGCAAACAACAGGAGTTCCCTGCAAGGGAGAGCTGAGCAGCAGTTCAAGCTTACTCTGTCAACTCTGCTCTTCTGCTGCTCGCTCCCCTCAATCTACCCCTCATGGAGTAGATTACCACGCTTACTGGACCCACTGCTGCTTTGGCTCGGTGCTTTGGCTCCGTCCTTTAGTTCGGGACGCTCTCCTGTTCGCTCTCGCTCTCTCTCTCGCTTTCTCCCCTCGTTCGGAGAAACGGCGCTGAGACGTAGTGGTGCCGCCGAGGCGACCACGGAGTTATTGCCTTCATTTTAGACTCTTAACAGCGTGTAAATTGTATCATCAACCTATATTTACTCTTTTTAGGTTTTGTTTCTTTGCGTTTCTTAGTTGACGTTGTGTTCTTTTAGACGATCTGGTCACAATTTATTTGCCTGTCTGTGTGAGGTGTGTGTGCGTGTGTGCTCGTCGCGTCAAATTGTTTATCACTGAAAGTTTAATTGTTCCTTTTCTTTGTGGACAGGTGCTGCGGGCCACGGCGGGGACCCAACCCCTGGTGGAGGGCGTTTTCATCACACCCCTCGTGTGTGGTTTTGTTTGCAGTAGCACGGGTGTTTTTAGTTTATTTATCTCCCCTAATTGAGTTGTAACTGCTGGTGTGGCCCCAGCCCTGTCCACCCCTTTTGTTAATTTAACTTTTATACAGCCGAGTTATAATTTGTTGAGTATTGGATTAAATAAAATTGTAGTGCATAACCCTCGATCCCGTCTCTGCCTCTGGAATAGAACCTTATCTGCGCGTGCCTGTTCTCCGGTTAATTCCTGGGGTGAAATTCCCCAGGTGGCGTTGTCGTCAACCGTTCCACCTCTCCCCACCCCGCCACACATTAGTTTTCAGATCATCCTGGTGCGATCATTTGTGTTTTGGAAAGAAAGCAGATCCATGCCCAAACTGACATTTAATCATCGCGTAAACGTCAATTAAGTCAAACTTTGATTGCAACATTATTTTCATATGATACTGATGCGATCGTTTCTGTTTTTGGAAGAAAAAAAAGCGCATCCATGCCCAAACTGACGTTTCCCAGACCTGCAAACGCCAATAAAGGCACAATATGAGTGCAACATTAGTTTTCCTTTGATCCTGATGCAATCACTTCTGTTTTGGAAAGAACGCACATCCATGCCCAAACTGACATTTAATCATCGAGCAAACGTCAATAAAGTCAAATTTTGATTCCAACATTAGTTGTCACATGATCCTGATGCGATCGCTTCTGTTTTTGGGGAAAAAAAAGCGCACCCATGCCCTGACGGACATTTCCTCGACGCTGGAATATCAATAAAGTCAACATGTGATTGGAACATTAGTTTTAATATGATCCTGAAAAAAAGTGCATTCTTGCCCACACTGAAGTTTTGTCGACGAGCCAACGTCAAGAAAGTCAAAAAGTGATTGCAATATTAGTTTTCATATGATTCTGATGCAATCACTTCTGTTTTGGAAAGAAAGTGCATCCTTTCCTAAGCTGACATTTACTCATAGCGCAAACGTCAATTAAGTCAAAATGTGATTGCAACATGTGTTTTCATATGAACCTACTGCGAACACTTCTATTTTGGAAAAAAAGCGCATCCATGCCCAAACTGACGTTTCCTCGACGTGCACACGTCAATAAAGGCAGAATATGAATCCAACATTAGTTTTCAGATCATCCTGGTGCGATCACTTCTGTTTTGGAAGGGAAGCACATCCATGCCCAAACTGACATTTCCCTGACGAAGAATGTGTCTCCTGAGCCAAACTGACGTTTTCTACTCGCGCAAGCGTCAAAAAAGTCATAATTAGACTGCAACATACGTTTTCAGATGATCATGTGTCATTCGCCTTTGTTTTGAAATAAATGTGTCTCCTGACCAAAAGTGATGGTTTCCCGACGAGAAAACGTCAGAAACGTCATAATGTGACCGCAGCATGAGTTTTCAGGTGATCATGTTGCATTCACCTCTGTTTTGAGAACCTTGTATCTCCTGACTAAAAGTGATGGTTTCCCCACGAGAAAACGTCAGAAACGTCATAATGCGACCGCAGCATGAGTTTTCAGGTGATCATGTTGCATTCACCTTTGTTTTGAAAAAAATGTGTCTCCTTCCCAAAAGTGATGGTTTCCCCTCGAGAACACGTCAAAAACGTCATAATGTGAGCGCAGCATGAGTTTTCAGATGATCATGTTGCATTCACCTCTGTTTTGAAATAAATGTATCTCCTGACCAAAAGTGATGGTTTCCCCACGAGCAGACGTCAAAAACGTCATAATGTGACCGCAGCATGAATTTTCAGGTGAGCATGTTGCATTTACCTTTGTTTTGAAATAAATGTTTCTCCTGACCAAAAGTGATGATTTCCCCACGAGAAAACGTCAGAAACGTGATAATGTGACCGCAAGCAATAGTTTTCAGGTGATCATGTTGCATTTACCTCTGTTTTGAGAAACTTGTATCTCCTGACCAAAAGTGATGGTTTCCCCACGAGAAAACGTCAAAAGCATCATGATGTGACCGCAGCATGAGTTTTCAGATGATCATGTTGCATTCACCTCTGTTTTGAGAACCTTGTGTCTCCTGACCAAAAGTGATGGTTTCCCCACGAGAAGACGTCAAAAACGTCATAATGTGACCGCAGCATGATTGTTTAGATGATCATGTTGCATTCACCTTTGTTTTGAAAAAAATGTGTCTCCTTCCCAAAAGTGATGGTTTCCCCTCGAGAACACGTCAAAAACGTCATAATGTGAGCGCAGCATGAGTTTTCAGATGATCGTGTTGCATTCACCTCTGTTTTGAAATAAATGTATCTCCTGACCAAAAGTGATGGTTTCCCCACGAGAAAACGTCAAAAACGTCATAATGTGACCGCAGCATGAGTTTTCAGGTGATCATGTTGCATTTACCTTTGTTTTGAAAAGAATGTGTCTCCTTCCCAAAAGTAATGATTTCCCCTCGAGAACACGTCAAAAATGTCATAATTTGAGCGCAGCATGAGTTTTCAGATAAATCATGTTGCATTCCCCTCTGTTTTGGAATAAATGTATCTCCTGACCAAAAGGGATGGTTTCCCCACGAGAAAACGTCAAAAACGTCATAATGTGACCACAAGCAATAGTTTTCAGGTGATCATGTTGCATTTACATCTGTTTTGAGAAACTTGTATCTCATGACCAAAAGTGATGGTTTCCCCACGAGCAGACGTCAAAAATGTCATAATGTGACCGCAGCATGAGTTTTCAGGTGATCATGTTGCATTTACGTCTGTTTTGAGAAACTTGTATCTCCTGACCAAAAGTGATGGTTTCCCCACGAGAAAACGTCAGAAACGTCATAATGTGACCGCAGCATGAGTTTTCAGGTGATCATGTTGCATTCACCTTTGTTTTGAAAAAAATGTGTCTCCTTCCCAAAAGTGATGGTTTCCCCTCGAGAACACGTCAAAAACGTCATAATGTGAGCGCAGCATGAGTTTTCAGATGATCATGTTGCATTCACCTCTGTTTTGAAATAAATGTATCTCCTGACCAAAAGTGATGGTTTCCCCACGAGAAAACGTCAAAAGCATCATGATGTGACCGCAGCATGAGTTTTCAGATGATCATGTTGCATTCACCTCTGTTTTGAGAACCTTGTGTCTCCTGACCAAAAGTGATGGTTTCCCCACGAGAAGACGTCAAAAACGTTATAATGTGACCGCAGCATGATTTTTTAGATGATCATGTTGCATTCACCTTTGTTTTGAAAAAAATGTGTCTCCTTCCCAAAAGTGATGGTTTCCCCTCGAGAACACGTCAAAAACGTCATAATGTGAGCGCAGCATGAGTTTTCAGATGATCGTGTTGCATTCACCTCTGTTTTGAAATAAATGTATCTCCTGACCAAAAGTGATGGTTTCCCCACGAGCAGACGTCAAAAACGTCATAATGTGACCGCAGCATGAGTTTTCAGGTGAGCATGTTGCATTTACTTTTGTTTTGAAATAAATGTATCTCCTGACCAAAAGTGATGATTTCCCCACGAGAAAACGTCAGAAACGTCATAATGTGACCGCAAGCAATAGTTGTCAGGTGATCATGTTGCATTTACCTCTGTTTTGAGAAACTTGTATCTCCTGACCAAAAGTGATGGTTTCCCCACGAGAAAACGTCAAAAGCATCATGATGTGACCGCAGCATGAGTTTTCAGATGATCATGTTGCATTCACCTCTGTTTTGACAACCTTGTGTCTCCTGACCAAAAGTGATGGTTTCCCCACGAGAAAACGTCAAAAACGTCATAATGTGACCGCAGCATGATTTTTTAGATGATCATGTTGCATTCACCTTTGTTTTGAAAAAAATGTGTCTCCTTCCCAAAAGTGATGGTTTCCCCTCGAGAACACGTCAAAAACGTCATAATGTGAGCGCAGCATGAGTTTTCAGATGATCGTGTTGCATTCACCTCTGTTTTGAAATAAATGTATCTCCTGACCAAAAGTGATGGATTCCCCACGAGAAAACGTCAAAAACGTCATAATGTGACCGCAGCATGAGTTTTCAGGTGATCATGTTGCATTTACCTTTGTTTTGAAAAGAATGTGTCTCCTTCCCAAAAGTAATGATTTCCCCTCGAGAAGACGTCAAAAATGTCATAATTTGAGCGCAGCATGAGTTTTCAGATAAATCATGTTGCAATCCCCTCTGTTTTGAAATAAATGTATCTCCTGACCAAAAGGGATGGTTTCCCCACGAGAAAACGTCAAAAACGTCATAATGTGACCACAAGCAATAGTTTTCAGGTGATCATGTTGCATTTACATCTGTTTTGAGAAACTTGTATCTCCTGACCAAAAGTGATGGTTTCCCCACGAGAAAACTTCAGAAACGTCATAATGTGACCGCAGCATGAGTTTTCAGGTGATCATGTTGCATTCACCTCTGTTTTGAAAAAAAGTGTCTCTTTCGCAAAAGTGATGGTTTCCCCTCGAGAACAAGTCAAAAACGTCATAATGTGACCGCAGCATGAGTTTTCAGGTGATCATGTTGCATTTACGTCTGTTTTGAGAAACTTGTATCTCCTGACCAAAAGTGATGGTTTCCCCACGAGAAAACGTCAGAAACGTCATAATGTGACCGCAGCATGAGTTTTCAGGTGATCATGTTGCATTCACCTTTCTTTTAAAAAAAATGTGTCTCATTCCCAAAAGTGATGGTTTCCCCACGAGCAGACGTCAAAAACGTCATAATGTGACCGCAGCATGAGTTTTCAGGTGATCATGTTGCATTCACCTCTGTTTTGAGAACCTTGTGTCTCCTGACCAAAAGTGATGGTTTCCCCACGAGAACACGTCAAAAACGTCATAATGTGACCGCAGCATGATTTTTTAGATGATCATGTTGCATTCACCTGTTTTGAAAAAAATGTGTCTCCTTCCCAAAAGTGATGGTTTCCCCTCGAGAACACGTCAAAAACGTCATAATGTGAGCGCAGCATGAGTTTTCAGATGATCATGTTGCATTCACCTCTGTTTTGAAATAAATGTATCTCCTGACCAAAAGTGATGGTTTACCCCACGAGAAAAGGTCAAAAACGTCATAATTTGACCGCAGCATGAGTTTTCAGGTGATCATGTTGCATTCACCTTTGTTTTGAAAAAAATGTGTCTCCTTCCCAAAAGTGATGGTTTCCCCTCGAGAACAGGTCAAAAACGTCATAATGTGAGCGCAGCATGAGTTCTCAGATAAATCATGTTGCATTCCCCTCTGTTTTGAAATAAATGTATCTCCTGACCAAAAGTGATGGTTTCCCCACGAGAAAACGTCAAAAACATCATGATGTGACCGCAGCATGAGTTTTCAGATGATCATGTTGCATTCACCTCTGTTTTGAGAACCTTGTGTCTCCTGACCAAAAGTGATGGTTTCCCCACGAGAAGACGTCAAAAACGTCATAATGTGACCGCAGCATGATTTTTTAGATGATCATGTTGCATTCACCTGTTTTGAAAAAAATGTGTCTCCTTCCCAAAAGTGATGGTTTCCCCTCGAGAACACGTCAAAAACGTCATAATGTGAGCGCAGCATGAGTTTTCAGATGATCATGTTGCATTCACCTCTGTTTTGAAATAAATGTATCTCCTGACCAAAAGTGATGGTTTCCCCACGAGAAAACGTCAAAAACGTCATAATGTGACCGCAGCATGAGTTTTCAGGTGATCATGTTGCATTCACCTTTGTTTTGAAATAAATGTATCTCCTGACCAAAAGTGATGGTTTCCCCACGAGAAAACGTCAAAAACGTCATAATGTGACCACAAGCAATAGTTTTCAGGTGATCATGTTGCATTTACCTTTGTTTTGAGAAACTTGTATCTCCTGACCAAAAGTGATGGCTTCCCCACGAGAAAACGTCAGAAACGTCATAATGTGACCGCAGCATGAGTTTTCAGGTGATCATGTTGCATTCACCTCTGTTTTGAAAAAAAGTGTCTCTTTCCCAAAAGTGATGGTTTCCCCTCGAGAACAAGTCAAAAACGTCATAATGTGACCGCAGCATGAGTTTTCAGGTGATCATGTTACATTTACGTCTGTTTTGAGAAACTTGTATCTCCTGACTAAAAGTGATGGTTTCCCCACGAGAAAACGTCAGAAACGTCATAATGCGACCGCAGCATGAGTTTTCAGGTGATCATGTTGCATTCACCTTTGTTTTGAAATAAATGTATCTCCTGACCAAAAGTGATGGTTTCCCCACGAGAAAACGTCAAAAACGTCATAATGTGACCGCAGCATGAGTTTTCAGGTGATCATGTTGCATTTACCTTTGTTTTGAAAAGAATGTGTCTCCTTCCCAAAAGTAATGATTTCCCCTCGAGAACACGTCAAAAATGTCATAATTTGAGCGCAGCATGAGTTTTCAGATAAATCATGTTGCATTCCCTTCTGTTTTCAAATAAATGTATCTCCTGACCAAAAGTGATGGTTTCCCCACGAGAAAACGTCAAAAATGTCATAATGTGACCGCAGCATGAGTTTTCAGGTGATCATGTTGCATTCACCTCTGTTTTGAAAAAAAGTGTCTCTTTCCCAAAAGTGATGGTTTCCCCTCGAGAACAAGTCAAAAACGTCATAATGTGACCGCAGCATGAGTTTTCAGGTGATCATGTTACATTTACGTCTGTTTTGAGAAACTTGTATCTCCTGACTAAAAGTGATGGTTTCCCCACGAGAAAACTTCAGAAACGTCATAATGCGACCGCAGCATGAGTTTTCAGGTGATCATGTTGCATTCACCTTTGTTTTGAAAAAAATGTGTCTCCTTCCCAAAAGTGATGGTTTCCCCACGAGCAGACGTCAAAAACGTCATAATGTGACCGCAGCATGAGTTTTCAGGTGATCATGTTGCATTCACCTCTGTTTTGAAAAAAATGTGTCTCCTGAACAAAAGTGATGGTTTCCCCACGAGAAAACGTCAGAAACGTTATAATGTGACCGCAGCATGAGTTTTCAGGTGATCATGTTGCATTCACCTTTGTTTTGAAATAAATGTATCTCCTGACCAAAAGTGATGGTTTCCCCACGAGAAAACGTCAAAAACGTCATAATGTGACCGCAGCATGAGTTTTCAGGTGATCATGTTGCATTTACCTTTGTTTTGAAAAGAATGTGTCTCTTTCCCAAAAGTAATGATTTCCCCTCGAGAACACGTCAAAAATGTCATAATTTGAGCGCAGCATGAGTTTTCAGATAAATCATGTTGCATTCCCCTCTGTTTTGAAATAAATGTATCTCCTGACCAAAAGTGATGGTTTCCCCACGAGAAAACGTCAAAAACGTCATAATGTGACCGCAGCATGAGTTTTCAGGTGATCATGTTGCATTCACCTTTGTTTTGAAAAAAATGTGTCTCCTTCCCAAAAGTGATGGTTTCCCCTCGAGAACAGGTCAAAAACGTCATAATGTGAGCGCAGCATGAGTTTTCAGATGATCATGTTGCATTCACCTCTATTTTGAAATAAATGTATCTCCTGACCACAAGTGATGGTTTCCCCACGAGCAGACGTCAAAAACGTCATAATGTGACCGCAGCATGAGTTTTCAGGTGAGCATGTTGCATTTACCTTTGTTTTGAAATAAATGTATCTCCTGACCAAAAGTGATGATTTCCCCACGAGAAAACGTCAGAAACGTCATAATGTGACCGCAAGCAATAGTTTTCAGGTGATCATGTTGCATTTACCTCTGTTTTGAGAAACTTGTATCTCCTGACCAAAAGTGATGGTTTCCCCACGAGAAGACGTCAAAAACGTCATAATGTGACCGCAGCATGATTTTTTAGATGATCATGTTGCATTCACCTTTGTTTTGAAAAAAATGTGTCTCCTTCCCAAAAGTGATGGTTTCCCCTCGAGAACAGGTCAAAAACGTCATAATGTGAGCGCAGCATGAGTTTTCAAATGATCGTGTTGCATTCACCTCTGTTTTGAAATAAATGTATCTCCTGACCAAAAGTGATGGTTTCCCCACGAGAAAACGTCAAAAACGTCATAATGTGACCGCAGCATGAGTTTTCAGGTGATCATGTTGCATTTACCTTTGTTTTGAAAAGAATGTGTCTCCTTCCCAAAAGTAATGATTTCCCCTCGAGAACACGTCAAAAATGTCATAATTTGAGCGCAGCATGAGTTTTCAGATGAATCATGTTGCATTCCCCTCTGTTTTGAAATAAATGTATCTCCTGACCAAAAGTGATGGTTTCCCCACGAGAAAACGTCAAAAACTTCATAATGTGACCGCAGCATGAGTTTTCAGGTGATCATGTTGCATTCACCTTTGTTTTGAAAAAAATGTGTCTCCTTCCCAAAAGTGATGGTTTCCCCTCGAGAACACGTCAAAAACGTCATAATGTGAGCGCAGCATGAGTTTTCAGATGATCATGTTGCATTCACCTCTGTTTTGAAATAAATGTATCTCCTGACCAAAAGTGATGGTTTCCCCACGAGCAGACGTCAAAAATGTCATAATGTGACCGCAGCATGAGTTTTCAGGTGATCATGTTCCATTTACGTCTGTTTTGAGAAACTTGTATCTCCTGACCAAAAGTGATGGTTTCCCCTCGAGAACAGGTCAAAAACGTCATAATGTGAGCGCAGCATGAGTTTTCAGATGATCATGTTGCATTCACCTCTGTTTTGAAATAAATGTATCTCCTGACCAAAAGTGATGGTTTCCCCACGAGCAGACGTCAAAAACGTCATAATGTGACCGCAGCATGAGTTTTCAGGTGAGCATGTTGCATTTACCTCTGTTTTGAAATAAATGTATCTCCTGACCAAAAGTGATGGTTTCCCCACGAGAAAACGTCAAAAACGTCATAATGTGACCGCAGCATGAGTTTTTAGGTGATCATGTTGCATTCACCTTTGTTTTGAAAACAATGTGTCTCCTTCCCAAAAGTGATGGTTTCCCCTCGAGAACACGTCAAAAACGTCATAATGTGAGCGCAGCATGAGTTTTCAGATGATCATGTTGCATTCACCTCTGTTTTGAAATAAATGTATCTCCTGACCAAAAGTGATGGTTTCCCCACGAGCAGACGTCAAAAATGTCATAATGTGACCGCAGCATGAGTTTTCAGGTGATCATGTTCCATTTACGTCTGTTTTGAGAAACTTGTATCTCCTGACCAAAAGTGATGGTTTCCCCTCGAGAACAGGTCAAAAACGTCATAATGTGAGCGCAGCATGAGTTTTCAGATGATCATGTTGCATTCACCTCTGTTTTGAAATAAATGTATCTCCTGACCAAAAGTGATGGTTTCCCCACGAGCAGACGTCAAAAACGTCATAATGTGACCGCAGCATGAGTTTTCAGGTGAGCATGTTGCATTTACCTCTGTTTTGAAATAAATGTATCTCCTGACCAAAAGTGATGATTTCCCCACGAGAAAACGTCAGAAACGTCATAATGTGACCGCAAGCAATAGTTTTCAGGTGATCATGTTGCATTTACCTCTGTTTTGAGAAACTTGTATCTCCTGACCAAAAGTGATGGTTTCCCCACGAGAAAACGTCAAAAACATCATGATGTGACTGCAGCATGAGTTTTCCGATGATCATGTTGCATTCACCTCTGTTTTGAGAACCTTGTGTCTCCTGACCAAAAGTGATGGTTTCCCCACGAGAAGACGTCAAAAACGTCATAATGTGACCGCAGCATGATTTTTTAGATGATCATGTTGCATTCACCTTTGTTTTGAAAAAAATGTGTCTCCTTTCCAAAAGTGATGGTTTCCCCTCGAGAACACGTCAAAAACGTCATAATGTGAGCGCAGCATGAGTTTTCAGATGATCATGTTGCATTCACCTCTGTTTTGAAATAAATGTATCTCCTGACCAAAAGTGATGGTTTCCCCACGAGAAAACGTCAGAAACGTCATAATGTGACCGCAGCATGAGTTTTCAGGTGATCATGTTGCATTCACCTCTGTTTTGAGAACCTTGTATCTCCTGACTAAAAGTGATGGTTTCCCCACGAGAAAACGTCAAAAACGTCATAATGCGACCGCAGCATGAGTTTTCAGGTGATCATGTTGCATTCACCTTTGTTTTGAAAAAAATGTGTCTCCTTCCAAAAAGTGATGGTTTCCCCACGAGCAGACGTCAAAAACGTCATAATGTGACCGCAGCATGAGTTTTCAGGTGATCATGTTGCATTCACCTCTGTTTTGAGAACCTTGTGTCTCCTGACCAAAAGTGATGGTTTCCCCACGAGAAAACGTCAAAAACGTCATAATGTGACCACAAGCAATAGTTTTCAGGTGATCATGTTGCATTTACCTTTGTTTTGAGAAACTTGTATCTCCTGACCAAAAGTGATGATTTCCCCACGAGAAAACGTCAGAAACGTCATAATGTGACCGCAAGCAATAGTTTTCAGGTGATCATGTTGCATTTACCTCTGTTTTGAGAAACTTGTATCTCCTGACCAAAAGTGATGGTTTCCCCACGAGAAGACGTCAAAAACGTCATAATGTGACTGCAGCATGAGTTTTCAGATGATCATGTTGCATTCACCTCTGTTTTGAGAACCTTGTGTCTCCTGACCAAAAGTGATGGTTTCCCCACGAGCAGACGTCAAAAACGTCATAATGTGACCGCAGCATGAGTTTTCAGGTGATCATGTTGCATTCACCTCTGTTTTGAAAAAAATGTGTCTCCTGAACAAAAGTGATGGCTTCCACACGAGAAAACGTCAGAAATGTTATAATGTGACCGCAGCATGAGTTTTCAGGTGATCATGTTGCATTCACCTCTGTTTTGAAATAAATGTATCTCCTGACCAAAAGTGATGGTTTCCCCACGAGAAAACGTCAGAAACGTCATAATGTGACCGCAGCATGAGTTTTCAGGTGATCATGTTGCATTCACCTTTGTTTTGAAAAAAATGTGTCTCCTTCCCAAAAGTGATGGTTTCCCCTCGAGAACAGGTCAAAAACGTCATAATGTGAGCGCAGCATGAGTTTTCAGATGATCATGTTGCATTCACCTCTATTTTGAAATAAATGTATCTCCTGACCACAAGTGATGGTTTCCCCACGAGCAGACGTCAAAAACGTCATAATGTGACCGCAGCATGAGTTTTCAGGTGAGCATGTTGCATTTACCTTTGTTTTGAAATAAATGTATCTCCTGACCAAAAGTGATGATTTCCCCACGAGAAAACGTCAGAAACGTCATAATGTGACCGCAAGCAATAGTTTTCAGGTGATCATGTTGCATTTACCTCTGTTTTGAGAAACTTGTATCTCCTGACCAAAAGTGATGGTTTCCCCACGAGAAGACGTCAAAAACGTCATAATGTGACCGCAGCATGATTTTTTAGATGATCATGTTGCATTCACCTTTGTTTTGAAAAAAATGTGTCTCCTTCCCAAAAGTGATGGTTTCCCCTCGAGAACAGGTCAAAAACGTCATAATGTGAGCGCAGCATGAGTTTTCAAATGATCGTGTTGCATTCACCTCTGTTTTGAAATAAATGTATCTCCTGACCAAAAGTGATGGTTTCCCCACGAGAAAACGTCAAAAACGTCATAATGTGACCGCAGCATGAGTTTTCAGGTGATCATGTTGCATTTACCTTTGTTTTGAAAAGAATGTGTCTCCTTCCCAAAAGTAATGATTTCCCCTCGAGAACACGTCAAAAATGTCATAATTTGAGCGCAGCATGAGTTTTCAGATGAATCATGTTGCATTCCCCTCTGTTTTGAAATAAATGTATCTCCTGACCAAAAGTGATGGTTTCCCCACGAGAAAACGTCAAAAACTTCATAATGTGACCGCAGCATGAGTTTTCAGGTGATCATGTTGCATTCACCTTTGTTTTGAAAAAAATGTGTCTCCTTCCCAAAAGTGATGGTTTCCCCTCGAGAACACGTCAAAAACGTCATAATGTGAGCGCAGCATGAGTTTTCAGATGATCATGTTGCATTCACCTCTGTTTTGAAATAAATGTATCTCCTGACCAAAAGTGATGGTTTCCCCACGAGCAGACGTCAAAAATGTCATAATGTGACCGCAGCATGAGTTTTCAGGTGATCATGTTCCATTTACGTCTGTTTTGAGAAACTTGTATCTCCTGACCAAAAGTGATGGTTTCCCCTCGAGAACAGGTCAAAAACGTCATAATGTGAGCGCAGCATGAGTTTTCAGATGATCATGTTGCATTCACCTCTGTTTTGAAATAAATGTATCTCCTGACCAAAAGTGATGGTTTCCCCACGAGCAGACGTCAAAAACGTCATAATGTGACCGCAGCATGAGTTTTCAGGTGAGCATGTTGCATTTACCTCTGTTTTGAAATAAATGTATCTCCTGACCAAAAGTGATGGTTTCCCCACGAGAAAACGTCAAAAACGTCATAATGTGACCGCAGCATGAGTTTTTAGGTGATCATGTTGCATTCACCTTTGTTTTGAAAACAATGTGTCTCCTTCCCAAAAGTGATGGTTTCCCCTCGAGAACACGTCAAAAACGTCATAATGTGAGCGCAGCATGAGTTTTCAGATGATCATGTTGCATTCACCTCTGTTTTGAAATAAATGTATCTCCTGACCAAAAGTGATGGTTTCCCCACGAGCAGACGTCAAAAATGTCATAATGTGACCGCAGCATGAGTTTTCAGGTGATCATGTTCCATTTACGTCTGTTTTGAGAAACTTGTATCTCCTGACCAAAAGTGATGGTTTCCCCTCGAGAACAGGTCAAAAACGTCATAATGTGAGCGCAGCATGAGTTTTCAGATGATCATGTTGCATTCACCTCTGTTTTGAAATAAATGTATCTCCTGACCAAAAGTGATGGTTTCCCCACGAGCAGACGTCAAAAACGTCATAATGTGACCGCAGCATGAGTTTTCAGGTGAGCATGTTGCATTTACCTCTGTTTTGAAATAAATGTATCTCCTGACCAAAAGTGATGATTTCCCCACGAGAAAACGTCAGAAACGTCATAATGTGACCGCAAGCAATAGTTTTCAGGTGATCATGTTGCATTTACCTCTGTTTTGAGAAACTTGTATCTCCTGACCAAAAGTGATGGTTTCCCCACGAGAAAACGTCAAAAACATCATGATGTGACTGCAGCATGAGTTTTCCGATGATCATGTTGCATTCACCTCTGTTTTGAGAACCTTGTGTCTCCTGACCAAAAGTGATGGTTTCCCCACGAGAAGACGTCAAAAACGTCATAATGTGACCGCAGCATGATTTTTTAGATGATCATGTTGCATTCACCTTTGTTTTGAAAAAAATGTGTCTCCTTTCCAAAAGTGATGGTTTCCCCTCGAGAACACGTCAAAAACGTCATAATGTGAGCGCAGCATGAGTTTTCAGATGATCATGTTGCATTCACCTCTGTTTTGAAATAAATGTATCTCCTGACCAAAAGTGATGGTTTCCCCACGAGAAAACGTCAGAAACGTCATAATGTGACCGCAGCATGAGTTTTCAGGTGATCATGTTGCATTCACCTCTGTTTTGAGAACCTTGTATCTCCTGACTAAAAGTGATGGTTTCCCCACGAGAAAACGTCAAAAACGTCATAATGCGACCGCAGCATGAGTTTTCAGGTGATCATGTTGCATTCACCTTTGTTTTGAAAAAAATGTGTCTCCTTCCAAAAAGTGATGGTTTCCCCACGAGCAGACGTCAAAAACGTCATAATGTGACCGCAGCATGAGTTTTCAGGTGATCATGTTGCATTCACCTCTGTTTTGAGAACCTTGTGTCTCCTGACCAAAAGTGATGGTTTCCCCACGAGAAAACGTCAAAAACGTCATAATGTGACCACAAGCAATAGTTTTCAGGTGATCATGTTGCATTTACCTTTGTTTTGAGAAACTTGTATCTCCTGACCAAAAGTGATGATTTCCCCACGAGAAAACGTCAGAAACGTCATAATGTGACCGCAAGCAATAGTTTTCAGGTGATCATGTTGCATTTACCTCTGTTTTGAGAAACTTGTATCTCCTGACCAAAAGTGATGGTTTCCCCACGAGAAGACGTCAAAAACGTCATAATGTGACTGCAGCATGAGTTTTCAGATGATCATGTTGCATTCACCTCTGTTTTGAGAACCTTGTGTCTCCTGACCAAAAGTGATGGTTTCCCCACGAGCAGACGTCAAAAACGTCATAATGTGACCGCAGCATGAGTTTTCAGGTGATCATGTTGCATTCACCTCTGTTTTGAAAAAAATGTGTCTCCTGAACAAAAGTGATGGCTTCCACACGAGAAAACGTCAGAAATGTTATAATGTGACCGCAGCATGAGTTTTCAGGTGATCATGTTGCATTCACCTCTGTTTTGAAATAAATGTATCTCCTGACCAAAAGTGATGGTTTCCCCACGAGAAAACGTCAGAAACGTCATAATGTGACCGCAGCATGAGTTTTCAGGTGATCATGTTGCATTCACCTTTGTTTTGAAAAAACTGTGTCTCCTTCCCAAAAGTGATGGTTTCCCCACGAGCAGACGTCAAAAACGTCATAATGTGACCGCAGCATGAGTTTTCAGGTGATCATGTTGCATTCACCTCTGTTTTGAAAAAAATGTGTCTCCTGAACAAAAGTGATGGCTTCCCCACGAGAAAACGTCAGAAATGTTATAATGTGACCGCAGCATGAGTTTTCAGGTGATCATGTTGCATTCACCTTTGTTTTGAAAAGAATGTGTCTCCTTCCCAAAAGTAATGATTTCCCCTCGAGAACACGTCAAAAATGTCATAATTTGAGCGCAGCATGAGTTTTCAGATAAATCATGTTGCATTCCCCTCTGTTTTGAAATAAATGTATCTCCTGACCAAAAGTGATGGTTTCCCCACGAGAAAACGTCAAAAACGTCATAATGTGACCGCAGCATGAGTTTTCAGGTGATCATGTTGCATTCACCTTTGTTTTGAAAAAAATGTATCTCCTGACCAAAAGTGATGATTTCCCCACGAGAAAACGTCAGAAACGTCATAATGTGACCGCAAGCAATAGTTTTCAGGTGATCATGTTGCATTTACCTCTGTTTTGAGAAACTTGTATCTCCTGACCAAAAGTGATGGTTTCCCCACGAGAAGACGTCAAAAACGTCATAATGTGACCGCAGCATGATTTTTTAGATGATCATGTTGCATTCACCTTTGTTTTGAAAAAAATGTGTCTCCTTCCCAAAAGTGATGGTTTCCCCTCGAGAACAGGTCAAAAACGTCATAATGTGAGCGCAGCATGAGTTTTCAAATGATCGTGTTGCATTCACCTCTGTTTTGAAATAAATGTATCTCCTGACCAAAAGTGATGGTTTCCCCACGAGAAAACGTCAAAAACGTCATAATGTGACCGCAGCATGAGTTTTCAGGTGATCATGTTGCATTTACCTTTGTTTTGAAAAGAATGTGTCTCCTTCCCAAAAGTAATGATTTCCCCTCGAGAACACGTCAAAAATGTCATAATTTGAGCGCAGCATGAGTTTTCAGATGAATCATGTTGCATTCCCCTCTGTTTTGAAATAAATGTATCTCCTGACCAAAAGTGATGGTTTCCCCACGAGAAAACGTCAAAAACTTCATAATGTGACCGCAGCATGAGTTTTCAGGTGATCATGTTGCATTCACCTTTGTTTTGAAAAAAATGTGTTTCCTTCCCAAAAGTGATGGTTTCCCCTCGAGAACACGTCAAAAACGTCATAATGTGAGCGCAGCATGAGTTTTCAGATGATCATGTTGCATTCACCTCTGTTTTGAAATAAATGTATCTCCTGACCAAAAGTGATGGTTTCCCCACGAGCAGACGTCAAAAATGTCATAATGTGACCGCAGCATGAGTTTTCAGGTGATCATGTTCCATTTACGTC
The DNA here is from genome assembly GCA_027382335.1 of Takifugu ocellatus. Taxonomy (NCBI): domain Eukaryota; kingdom Metazoa; phylum Chordata; class Actinopteri; order Tetraodontiformes; family Tetraodontidae; genus Takifugu; species Takifugu ocellatus. Next base: position 17,166,253 of record JAPVLW010000016.1, on the reverse strand, counting down.
TGTTTTGAGAAACTTGTATCTCCTGACCAAAAGTGATGGTTTCCCCTCGAGAACAGGTCAAAAACGTCATAATGTGAGCGCAGCATGAGTTTTCAGATGATCATGTTGCATTCACCTCTGTTTTGAAATAAATGTATCTCCTGACCAAAAGTGATGGTTTCCCCACGAGCAGACGTCAAAAACGTCATAATGTGACCGCAGCATGAGTTTTCAGGTGAGCATGTTGCATTTACCTCTGTTTTGAAATAAATGTATCTCCTGACCAAAAGTGATGGTTTCCCCACGAGAAAACGTCAAAAACGTCATAATGTGACCGCAGCATGAGTTTTTAGGTGATCATGTTGCATTCACCTTTGTTTTGAAAACAATGTGTCTCCTTCCCAAAAGTGATGGTTTCCCCTCGAGAACACGTCAAAAACGTCATAATGTGAGCGCAGCATGAGTTTTCAGATGATCATGTTGCATTCACCTCTGTTTTGAAATAAATGTATCTCCTGACCAAAAGTGATGGTTTCCCCACGAGCAGACGTCAAAAATGTCATAATGTGACCGCAGCATGAGTTTTCAGGTGATCATGTTCCATTTACGTCTGTTTTGAGAAACTTGTATCTCCTGACCAAAAGTGATGGTTTCCCCTCGAGAACAGGTCAAAAACGTCATAATGTGAGCGCAGCATGAGTTTTCAGATGATCATGTTGCATTCACCTCTGTTTTGAAATAAATGTATCTCCTGACCAAAAGTGATGGTTTCCCCACGAGCAGACGTCAAAAACGTCATAATGTGACCGCAGCATGAGTTTTCAGGTGAGCATGTTGCATTTACCTCTGTTTTGAAATAAATGTATCTCCTGACCAAAAGTGATGATTTCCCCACGAGAAAACGTCAGAAACGTCATAATGTGACCGCAAGCAATAGTTTTCAGGTGATCATGTTGCATTTACCTCTGTTTTGAGAAACTTGTATCTCCTGACCAAAAGTGATGGTTTCCCCACGAGAAAACGTCAAAAACATCATGATGTGACTGCAGCATGAGTTTTCCGATGATCATGTTGCATTCACCTCTGTTTTGAGAACCTTGTGTCTCCTGACCAAAAGTGATGGTTTCCCCACGAGAAGACGTCAAAAACGTCATAATGTGACCGCAGCATGATTTTTTAGATGATCATGTTGCATTCACCTTTGTTTTGAAAAAAATGTGTCTCCTTTCCAAAAGTGATGGTTTCCCCTCGAGAACACGTCAAAAACGTCATAATGTGAGCGCAGCATGAGTTTTCAGATGATCATGTTGCATTCACCTCTGTTTTGAAATAAATGTATCTCCTGACCAAAAGTGATGGTTTCCCCACGAGAAAACGTCAGAAACGTCATAATGTGACCGCAGCATGAGTTTTCAGGTGATCATGTTGCATTCACCTCTGTTTTGAGAACCTTGTATCTCCTGACTAAAAGTGATGGTTTCCCCACGAGAAAACGTCAAAAACGTCATAATGCGACCGCAGCATGAGTTTTCAGGTGATCATGTTGCATTCACCTTTGTTTTGAAAAAAATGTGTCTCCTTCCAAAAAGTGATGGTTTCCCCACGAGCAGACGTCAAAAACGTCATAATGTGACCGCAGCATGAGTTTTCAGGTGATCATGTTGCATTCACCTCTGTTTTGAGAACCTTGTGTCTCCTGACCAAAAGTGATGGTTTCCCCACGAGAAAACGTCAAAAACGTCATAATGTGACCACAAGCAATAGTTTTCAGGTGATCATGTTGCATTTACCTTTGTTTTGAGAAACTTGTATCTCCTGACCAAAAGTGATGATTTCCCCACGAGAAAACGTCAGAAACGTCATAATGTGACCGCAAGCAATAGTTTTCAGGTGATCATGTTGCATTTACCTCTGTTTTGAGAAACTTGTATCTCCTGACCAAAAGTGATGGTTTCCCCACGAGAAGACGTCAAAAACGTCATAATGTGACTGCAGCATGAGTTTTCAGATGATCATGTTGCATTCACCTCTGTTTTGAGAACCTTGTGTCTCCTGACCAAAAGTGATGGTTTCCCCACGAGCAGACGTCAAAAACGTCATAATGTGACCGCAGCATGAGTTTTCAGGTGATCATGTTGCATTCACCTCTGTTTTGAAAAAAATGTGTCTCCTGAACAAAAGTGATGGCTTCCACACGAGAAAACGTCAGAAATGTTATAATGTGACCGCAGCATGAGTTTTCAGGTGATCATGTTGCATTCACCTCTGTTTTGAAATAAATGTATCTCCTGACCAAAAGTGATGGTTTCCCCACGAGAAAACGTCAGAAACGTCATAATGTGACCGCAGCATGAGTTTTCAGGTGATCATGTTGCATTCACCTTTGTTTTGAAAAAACTGTGTCTCCTTCCCAAAAGTGATGGTTTCCCCACGAGCAGACGTCAAAAACGTCATAATGTGACCGCAGCATGAGTTTTCAGGTGATCATGTTGCATTCACCTCTGTTTTGAAAAAAATGTGTCTCCTGAACAAAAGTGATGGCTTCCCCACGAGAAAACGTCAGAAATGTTATAATGTGACCGCAGCATGAGTTTTCAGGTGATCATGTTGCATTCACCTTTGTTTTGAAAAGAATGTGTCTCCTTCCCAAAAGTAATGATTTCCCCTCGAGAACACGTCAAAAATGTCATAATTTGAGCGCAGCATGAGTTTTCAGATAAATCATGTTGCATTCCCCTCTGTTTTGAAATAAATGTATCTCCTGACCAAAAGTGATGGTTTCCCCACGAGAAAACGTCAAAAACGTCATAATGTGACCGCAGCATGAGTTTTCAGGTGATCATGTTGCATTCACCTTTGTTTTGAAAAAAATGTGTCTCCTTCCCAAAAGTGATGGTTTCCCCTCGAGAACACGTCAAAAACGTCATAATGTGAGCGCAGCATGAGTTCTCAGATAAATCATGTTGCATTCCCCTCTGTTTTGAAATAAATGTATCTCCTGACCAAAAGTGATGGTTTCCCCACAAGCAGACGTCAAAAACGTCATAATGTGACCGCAGCATGAGTTTTCAGGTGATCATGTTGCATTTACATCTGTTTTGAGAAACTTGTATCTCCTGACCAAAAGTGATGGTTTCCCCACGAGAAAACTTCAGAAACGTCATAATGTGACCGCAGCATGAGTTTTCAGGTGATCATGTTGCATTTACATCTGTTTTGAGAAACTTGTATCTCCTGACCAAAAGTGATGGTTTCCCCACGAGCAGACGTCAAAAATGTCATAATGTGACCGCAGCATGAGTTTTCAGGTGATCATGTTGCATTTACGTCTGTTTTGAGAAAATTGTATCTCCTGACCAAAAGTGATGGTTTCCCCACGAGAAAACGTCAGAAACGTCATAATGTGACCACAGCATGAGTTTTCAGGTGATCATGTTGCATTCACCTTTGTTTTGAAAAAAATGTGTCTCCTTCCCAAAAGTGATGGTTTCCCCTCGAGAACAGGTCAAAAACGTCATAATGTGAGCGCAGCATGAGTTTTCAGATGATCATGTTGCATTCACCTCTGTTTTGAAATAAATGTATCTCCTGACCAAAAGTGATGGTTTCCCGACGAGAAAACGTCAGAAACGTCATAATGTGACCGCAGCATGAGTTTTCAGGTGATCATGTTGCATTCACCTTTGTTTTGAAAAAAATGTGTCTCCTTCCCAAAAGTGATGGTTTCCCCACGAGAAGACGTCAAAAACGTCATAATGTGAGCGCAGCATGAGTTTTCAGATGATCGTGTTGCATTCACCTCTGTTTTGAAATAAATGTATCTCCTGACCAAAAGTGATGGTTTCCCCACGAGCAGACGTCAAAAACGTCATAATGTGACCGCAACATGAGTTTTCAGGTGAGCATGTTGCATTTACTTTTGTTTTGAAATAAATGTATCTCCTGACCAAAAGTGATGATTTCCCCACGAGAAAACGTCAGAAACGTCATAATGTGACCGCAAGCAATAGTTGTCAGGTGATCATGTTGCATTTACCTCTGTTTTGAGAAACTTGTATCTCCTGACCAAAAGTGATGGTTTCCCCACGAGAAAACGTCAAAAGCATCATGATGTGACCGCAGCATGAGTTTTCAGATGATCATGTTGCATTCACCTCTGTTTTGAGAACCTTGTGTCTCCTGACCAAAAGTGATGGTTTCCCCACGAGAAGACGTCAAAAACGTGATAATGTGAGCGCAGCATGAGTTTTCAGGTGATCATGTTGAATTTACCTCTATTTTGAGAAACTTGTATATCCTGACCAAAAGTAATGGTTTCCCCACGAGAAAACGTCAAAAACGTCATAATGTGAGCGCAGCATGAGTTTTCAGATGATCATGTTGCATTTACATCTGTTTTGAGAAACTTGTATCTCCTGACCAAAAGTGATGGTTTCCCCACGAGAAAACGTCAAAAACGTCATAATGTGACCGCAGCATGAGTTTTCAGGTGATCATGTTTCATTCACATCTGTTTTGAAATAAATGTATCTCCTGACGCGAAGTGAAAATTTCCCCACGAGAAAACGTCAAAAACGTCATAATGTGACCGCAGCATGAGTTTTTAGGTGATCATGTTGCATTCACCTTTGTTTTGAAAACAATGTGTCTCCTTCCCAAAAGTGATGGTTTCCCCTCGAGAACACGTCAAAAACGTCATAATGTGAGCGCAGCATGAGTTTTCAGATGATCATGTTGCATTCACCTCTGTTTTGAAATAAATGTATCTCCTGACCAAAAGTGATGGTTTCCCCACGAGCAGACGTCAAAAATGTCATAATGTGACCGCAGCATGAGTTTTCAGGTGATCATGTTCCATTTACGTCTGTTTTGAGAAACTTGTATCTCCTGACCAAAAGTGATGGTTTCCCCTCGAGAACAGGTCAAAAACGTCATAATGTGAGCGCAGCATGAGTTTTCAGATGATCATGTTGCATTCACCTCTGTTTTGAAATAAATGTATCTCCTGACCAAAAGTGATGGTTTCCCCACGAGCAGACGTCAAAAACGTCATAATGTGACCGCAGCATGAGTTTTCAGGTGAGCATGTTGCATTTACCTCTGTTTTGAAATAAATGTATCTCCTGACCAAAAGTGATGATTTCCCCACGAGAAAACGTCAGAAACGTCATAATGTGACCGCAAGCAATAGTTTTCAGGTGATCATGTTGCATTTACCTCTGTTTTGAGAAACTTGTATCTCCTGACCAAAAGTGATGGTTTCCCCACGAGAAAACGTCAAAAACATCATGATGTGACTGCAGCATGAGTTTTCCGATGATCATGTTGCATTCACCTCTGTTTTGAGAACCTTGTGTCTCCTGACCAAAAGTGATGGTTTCCCCACGAGAAGACGTCAAAAACGTCATAATGTGACCGCAGCATGATTTTTTAGATGATCATGTTGCATTCACCTTTGTTTTGAAAAAAATGTGTCTCCTTTCCAAAAGTGATGGTTTCCCCTCGAGAACACGTCAAAAACGTCATAATGTGAGCGCAGCATGAGTTTTCAGATGATCATGTTGCATTCACCTCTGTTTTGAAATAAATGTATCTCCTGACCAAAAGTGATGGTTTCCCCACGAGAAAACGTCAGAAACGTCATAATGTGACCGCAGCATGAGTTTTCAGGTGATCATGTTGCATTCACCTCTGTTTTGAGAACCTTGTATCTCCTGACTAAAAGTGATGGTTTCCCCACGAGAAAACGTCAAAAACGTCATAATGCGACCGCAGCATGAGTTTTCAGGTGATCATGTTGCATTCACCTTTGTTTTGAAAAAAATGTGTCTCCTTCCAAAAAGTGATGGTTTCCCCACGAGCAGACGTCAAAAACGTCATAATGTGACCGCAGCATGAGTTTTCAGGTGATCATGTTGCATTCACCTCTGTTTTGAGAACCTTGTGTCTCCTGACCAAAAGTGATGGTTTCCCCACGAGAAAACGTCAAAAACGTCATAATGTGACCACAAGCAATAGTTTTCAGGTGATCATGTTGCATTTACCTTTGTTTTGAGAAACTTGTATCTCCTGACCAAAAGTGATGATTTCCCCACGAGAAAACGTCAGAAACGTCATAATGTGACCGCAAGCAATAGTTTTCAGGTGATCATGTTGCATTTACCTCTGTTTTGAGAAACTTGTATCTCCTGACCAAAAGTGATGGTTTCCCCACGAGAAGACGTCAAAAACGTCATAATGTGACTGCAGCATGAGTTTTCAGATGATCATGTTGCATTCACCTCTGTTTTGAGAACCTTGTGTCTCCTGACCAAAAGTGATGGTTTCCCCACGAGCAGACGTCAAAAACGTCATAATGTGACCGCAGCATGAGTTTTCAGGTGATCATGTTGCATTCACCTCTGTTTTGAAAAAAATGTGTCTCCTGAACAAAAGTGATGGCTTCCACACGAGAAAACGTCAGAAATGTTATAATGTGACCGCAGCATGAGTTTTCAGGTGATCATGTTGCATTCACCTCTGTTTTGAAATAAATGTATCTCCTGACCAAAAGTGATGGTTTCCCCACGAGAAAACGTCAGAAACGTCATAATGTGACCGCAGCATGAGTTTTCAGGTGATCATGTTGCATTCACCTTTGTTTTGAAAAAACTGTGTCTCCTTCCCAAAAGTGATGGTTTCCCCACGAGCAGACGTCAAAAACGTCATAATGTGACCGCAGCATGAGTTTTCAGGTGATCATGTTGCATTCACCTCTGTTTTGAAAAAAATGTGTCTCCTGAACAAAAGTGATGGCTTCCCCACGAGAAAACGTCAGAAATGTTATAATGTGACCGCAGCATGAGTTTTCAGGTGATCATGTTGCATTCACCTTTGTTTTGAAAAGAATGTGTCTCCTTCCCAAAAGTAATGATTTCCCCTCGAGAACACGTCAAAAATGTCATAATTTGAGCGCAGCATGAGTTTTCAGATAAATCATGTTGCATTCCCCTCTGTTTTGAAATAAATGTATCTCCTGACCAAAAGTGATGGTTTCCCCACGAGAAAACGTCAAAAACGTCATAATGTGACCGCAGCATGAGTTTTCAGGTGATCATGTTGCATTCACCTTTGTTTTGAAAAAAATGTGTCTCCTTCCCAAAAGTGATGGTTTCCCCTCGAGAACACGTCAAAAACGTCATAATGTGAGCGCAGCATGAGTTCTCAGATAAATCATGTTGCATTCCCCTCTGTTTTGAAATAAATGTATCTCCTGACCAAAAGTGATGGTTTCCCCACAAGCAGACGTCAAAAACGTCATAATGTGACCGCAGCATGAGTTTTCAGGTGATCATGTTGCATTTACATCTGTTTTGAGAAACTTGTATCTCCTGACCAAAAGTGATGGTTTCCCCACGAGAAAACTTCAGAAACGTCATAATGTGACCGCAGCATGAGTTTTCAGGTGATCATGTTACATTTACGTCTGTTTTGAGAAACTTGTATCTCCTGACTAAAAGTGATGGTTTCCCCACGAGCAGACGTCAAAAATGTCATAATGTGACCGCAGCATGAGTTTTCAGGTGATCATGTTGCATTTACGTCTGTTTTGAGAAAATTGTATCTCCTGACCAAAAGTGATGGTTTCCCCACGAGAAAACGTCAGAAACGTCATAATGTGACCACAGCATGAGTTTTCAGGTGATCATGTTGCATTCACCTTTGTTTTGAAAAAAATGTGTCTCCTTCCCAAAAGTGATGGTTTCCCCTCGAGAACAGGTCAAAAACGTCATAATGTGAGCGCAGCATGAGTTTTCAGATGATCATGTTGCATTCACCTCTGTTTTGAAATAAATGTATCTCCTGACCAAAAGTGATGGTTTCCCGACGAGAAAACGTCAGAAACGTCATAATGTGACCGCAGCATGAGTTTTCAGGTGATCATGTTGCATTCACCTTTGTTTTGAAAAAAATGTGTCTCCTTCCCAAAAGTGATGGTTTCCCCACGAGAAGACGTCAAAAACGTCATAATGTGAGCGCAGCATGAGTTTTCAGATGATCGTGTTGCATTCACCTCTGTTTTGAAATAAATGTATCTCCTGACCAAAAGTGATGGTTTCCCCACGAGCAGACGTCAAAAACGTCATAATGTGACCGCAACATGAGTTTTCAGGTGAGCATGTTGCATTTACTTTTGTTTTGAAATAAATGTATCTCCTGACCAAAAGTGATGATTTCCCCACGAGAAAACGTCAGAAACGTCATAATGTGACCGCAAGCAATAGTTGTCAGGTGATCATGTTGCATTTACCTCTGTTTTGAGAAACTTGTATCTCCTGACCAAAAGTGATGGTTTCCCCACGAGAAAACGTCAAAAGCATCATGATGTGACCGCAGCATGAGTTTTCAGATGATCATGTTGCATTCACCTCTGTTTTGAGAACCTTGTGTCTCCTGACCAAAAGTGATGGTTTCCCCACGAGAAGACGTCAAAAACGTGATAATGTGAGCGCAGCATGAGTTTTCAGGTGATCATGTTGAATTTACCTCTATTTTGAGAAACTTGTATATCCTGACCAAAAGTAATGGTTTCCCCACGAGAAAACGTCAAAAACGTCATAATGTGAGCGCAGCATGAGTTTTCAGATGATCATGTTGCATTTACATCTGTTTTGAGAAACTTGTATCTCCTGACCAAAAGTGATGGTTTCCCCACGAGAAAACGTCAAAAACGTCATAATGTGACCGCAGCATGAGTTTTCAGGTGATCATGTTTCATTCACATCTGTTTTGAAATAAATGTATCTCCTGACGCGAAGTGAAAATTTCCCCACGAGAAAACGTCAGAAACGTCATAATGTGACCGCAGCATGAGTTTTCAGGTGATCATGTTGCATTTACCTCTGTTTTGAGAAACTTGTATCTCCTGACCAAAAGTGATGGTTTCCCAACGAGAAAACGTCAGAAACGTAATAATTTGACCGCAGCATGAGTTTTCAGGTGATCATGTTGCATTCACATCTGTTTTGAAATAAATGTATCTCCTGACCAAAAGTGATGGTTTCCCCACGAGAAAACGTCAAAAACGTCATAATGTGAGCGCAGCATGAATTTTCAGATGATCAGGTTGCATTTACATCTGTTTTGAGAAACTTGTATATCCTGACGAAAAGTGATGATTTCCCCACGAGAAAACGTCAGAAACGTCATAATGTGAGTTCAGCATGAGTTTTCAGATGATCATGTTGCATTTACATCTGTTTTGAGAAACTTGTATATCCTGACGAAAAGTGATGATTTCCCCACGAGAACACGTCAAAAACGTCATAATGTGAGCGCAGCATGAGTTTTCAGATGATCATGTTGCATTTACATCTGTTTTGAGAAACTTGTATCTCCTGACCAAAAGTGATGGTTTCCCCTCGAGAACACGTCAAAAACGTCATAATGTGACCGCAGCATGAATTTTCAGATGATCATGTTGCATTCACCTGTGTTTTGAAATAAATGTATCTCCTGACCAAAAGTGATGGTTTTCCCACGAGAAAACGTCAAAAACGTCATAATGTGAGTTCAGCATGAGTTTTCAGATGATCATGTTGCATTTACATCTGTTTTGAGAAACTTGTATATCCTGACGAAAAGTGATGATTTCCCCACGAGAACACGTCAAAAACGTCATAATGTGAGCGCAGCATGAGTTTTCAGATGATCATGTTGCATTCACCTCTGTTTTGAAATTAATGTATCTCCTGACCAAAAGTGATGGTTTCCCCACGAGAAAACGTCAAAAACGTCATAATGTGACCGCAAGCAATAGTTTTCAGGTGATCATGTTGCATTCACCTCTGTTTTGAAAAAAAAGTGTCTCTTTCCCAAAAGTGATGGTTTCCCCTCGAGAACACGTCAAAAACGTCATAATGTGACCGCAGCATGAGTTTTCAGGTGATCATGTTACATTTACGTCTGTTTTGAGAAACTTGTATCTCCTGACTAAAAGTGATGGTTTCCCCACGACAAGACGTCAAAAACGTCATAATGTGACCGCAGCATGATTTTTTAGATGATCATGTTGCATTCACCTTTGTTTTGAAAAAAATGTGTCTCCTTCCCAAAAGTGATGGTTTCCCCTCGAGAACACGTCAAAAACGTCATAATGTGAGCGCAGCATGAGTTTTCAGATGATCGTGTTGCATTCACCTCTGTTTTGAAATAAATGTATCTCCTGACCAAAAGTGATGGTTTCCCCACGAGCAGACGTCAAAAACGTCATAATGTGACCGCAGCATGAGTTTTCTGGTGAGCATGTTGCATTTACCTTTGTTTTGAAATAAATGTATCTCCTGACCAAAAGTGATGATTTCCCCACGAGAAAACGTCAGAAACGTCATAATGTGACCGCAAGCAATAGTTTTCAGGTGATCATGTTGCATTTACCTCTGTTTTGAGAAACTTGTATCTCCTGACCAAAAGTGATGGTTTCCCCACGAGAAAACGTCAAAAGCATCATGATGTGACCGCAGCATGAGTTTTCAGATGATCATGTTGCATTCACCTCTGTTTTGAGAACCTTGTGTCTCCTGACCAAAAGTGATGGTTTCCCCACGAGAAGACGTCAAAAACGTCATAATGTGACCGCAGCATGATTTTTTAGTTGATCATGTTGCATTCACCTTTGTTTTGAAAAAAATGTGTCTCCTTCCCAAAAGTGATGGTTTCCCCTCGAGAACACGTCAAAAACGTCATAATGTGAGCGCAGCATGAGTTTTCAGATGATCGTGTTGCATTCACCTCTGTTTTGAAATAAATGTATCTCCTGACCAAAAGGGATGGTTTCCCCACGAGAAAACGTCAAAAACGTCATAATGTGACCGCAGCATGAGTTTTCAGGTGATCATGTTGCATTCACCTCTGTTTTGAAAAAAAGTGTCTCTTTCCCAAAAGTGATGGTTTCCCCTCGAGAACAAGTCAAAAACGTCATAATGTGACCGCAGCATGAGTTTTCAGGTGATCATGTTACATTTACGTCTGTTTTGAGAAACTTGTATCTCCTGACTAAAAGTGATGGTTTCCCCACGAGTAGACGTCAAAAATGTCATAATGTGACCGCAGCATGAGTTTTCAGGTGATCATGTTGCATTTACGTCTGTTTTGAGAAACTTGTATCTCCTGACCAAAAGTGATGGTTTCCCCACGAGAAAACGTCAGAAACGTCATAATGTGACCGCAGCATGAGTTTTCAGGTGATCATGTTGCATTCACCTTTGTTTTGAAAAAAATGTGTCTCCTTCCCAAAAGTGATGGTTTCCCCTCGAGAACAGGTCAAAAACGTCATAATGTGAGCGCAGCATGAGTTTTCAGATGATCATGTTGCATTCACCTCTGTTTTGAAATAAATGTATCTCCTGACCAAAAGTGATGGTTTCCCGACGAGAAAACGTCAGAAACGTCATAATGTGACCGCAGCATGAGTTTTCAGGTGATCATGTGGCATTCACCTTTGTTTTGAAAAAAATGTGTCTCCTTCCCAAAAGTGATGGTTTCCCCACGAGAAAACGTCAGAAACGTCATAATGTGACCGCAAGCAATAGTTTTCAGGTGATCATGTTGCATTTACCTCTGTTTTGAGAAACTTGTATCTCCTGACCAAAAGTGATGGTTTCCCCACGAGAAAACGTCAAAAGCATCATGATGTGACCGCAGCATGAGTTTTCAGATGATCATGTTGCATTCACCTCTGTTTTGAGAACCTTGTGTCTCCTGACCAAAAGTGATGGTTTCCCCACGAGAAGACGTCAAAAACGTCATAATGTGACCGCAGCATGATTTTTTAGATGATCATGTTGCATTCACCTTTGTTTTGAAAAAAATGTGTCTCCTTCCCAAAAGTGATGGTTTCCCCTCGAGAACACGTCAAAAACGTCATAATGTGAGCGCAGCATGAGTTTTCAGATGATCGTGTTGCATTCACCTCTGTTTTGAAATAAATGTATCTCCTGACCAAAAGTGATGGTTTCCCCACGAGAAAACGTCAAAAACGTCATAATGTGACCGCAGCATGAGTTTTCAGGTGATCATGTTGCATTTACCTTTGTTTTGAAAAGAATGTGTCTCCTTCCCAAAAGTAATGATTTCCCCTCGAGAACACGTCAAAAATGTCATAATTTGAGCGCAGCATGAGTTTTCAGATAAATCATGTTGCATTCCCCTCTGTTTTGAAATAAATGTATCTCCTGACCAAAAGGGATGGTTTCCCCACGAGAAAACGTCAAAAACGTCATAATGTGACCACAAGCAATAGTTTTCAGGTGATCATGTTGCATTTACATCTGTTTTGAGAAACTTGTATCTCCTGACCAAAAGTGATGGTTTCCCCACGAGAAAACTTCAGAAACGTCATAATGTGACCACAGCATGAGTTTTCAGGTGATCATGTTACATTTACGTCTGTTTTGAGAAACTTGTATCTCCTGACTAAAAGTGATGGTTTCCCCACGAGCAGACGTCAAAAATGTCATAATGTGACCGCAGCATGAGTTTTCAGGTGATCATGTTGCATTTACGTCTGTTTTGAGAAAATTGTATCTCCTGACCAAAAGTGATGGTTTCCCCATGAGAAAACGTCAGAAACGTCATAATGTGACCGCAGCATGAGTTTTCAGGTGATCATGTTGCATTCACCTTTGTTTTGAAAAAAATGTGTCTCCTTCCCAAAAGTGATGGTTTCCCCTCGTGAACAGGTCAAAAACGTCATAATGTGAGCGCAGCATGAGTTTTCAGATGATCATGTTGCATTCACCTCTGTTTTGAAATAAATGTATCTCCTGACCAAAAGTGATGGTTTCCCGACGAGAAAACGTCAGAAACGTCATAATGTGACCGCAGCATGAGTTTTCAGGTGATCATGTTGCATTCACCTTTGTTTTGAAAAAAATGTGTCTCCTTCCCAAAAGTGATGGTTTCCCCACGAGAAGACGTCAAAAACGTCATAATGTGATCGCAGCATGATTTTTTAGATGATCATGTTGCATTCACCTGTTTTGAAAAAAAAGTGTCTCCTTCCCAAAAGTGATGGTTTCCCCTCGAGAACACGTCAAAAACGTCATAATGTGAGCGCAGCATGAGTTTTCAGATGATCATGTTGCATTCACCTCTGTTTTGAAATAAATGTATCTCCTGACCAAAAGTGATGGTTTCCCCACGAGAAAACGTCAAAAGCATCATGATGTGACCGCAGCATGAGTTTTCAGATGATCATGTTGCATTCACCTCTGTTTTGAGAACCTTGTGTCTCCTGACCAAAAGTGATGGTTTCCCCACGAGACGTCAAAAACGTTATAATGTGACCGCAGCATGATTTTTTAGATGATCATGTTGCATTCACCTTTGTTTTGAAAAAAATGTGTCTCCTTCCCAAAAGTGATGGTTTCCCCTCGAGAACACGTCAAAAACGTCATAATGTGAGCGCAGCATGAGTTTTCAGATGATCGTGTTGCATTCACCTCTGTTTTGAAATAAATGTATCTCCTGACCAAAAGTGATGGTTTCCCCACGAGCAGACGTCAAAAACGTCATAATGTGACCGCAGCATGAGTTTTCAGGTGAGCATGTTGCATTTACTTTTGTTTTGAAATAAATGTATCTCCTGACCAAAAGTGATGATTTCCCACAAGAAAACGTCAGAAACGTCATAATGTGACCGCAAGCAATAGTTGTCAGGTGATCATGTTGCATTTACCTCTGTTTTGAGAAACTTGTATCTCCTGACCAAAAGTGATGGTTTCCCCCACGAGAAAACGTCAAAAGCATCATGATGTGACCGCAGCATGAGTTTTCAGATGATCATGTTGCATTCACCTCTGTTTTGAGAACCTTGTGTCTCCTGACCAAAAGTGATGGTTTCCCCACGAGAAGACGTCAAAAACGTCATAATGTGACCGCAGCATGTTTTTTAGATGATCATGTTGCATTCACCTTTGTTTTGAAAAAAATGTGTCTCCTTCCCAAAAGTGATGGTTTCCCCCTCGAGAACACGTCAAAAACGTCATAATGTGAGCGCAGCATGAGTTTTCAGATGATCGTGTTGCATTCACCTCTGTTTTGAAATAAATGTATCTCCTGACCAAAAGTGATGGTTTCCCCACGAGAAAACGTCAAAAACGTCATAATGTGACCGCAGCATGAGTTTTCAGGTGATCATGTTGCATTTACCTTTGTTTTGAAAAGAATGTGTCTCCTTCCCAAAAGTAATGATTTCCCCTCGAGAAGACGTCAAAAATGTCATAATTTGAGCGCAGCATGAGTTTTCAGATAAATCATGTTGCAATCCCCTCTGTTTTGAAATAAATGTATCTCCTGACCAAAAGGGATGGTTTCCCCACGAGAAAACGTCAAAAACGTCATAATGTGACCACAAGCAATAGTTTTCAGGTGATCATGTTGCATTTACATCTGTTTTGAGAAACTTGTATCTCCTGACCAAAAGTGATGGTTTCCCCCACGAGAAAACTTCAGAAACGTCATAATGTGACCGCAGCATGAGTTTTCAGGTGATCATGTTGCATTCACCTCTGTTTTGAAAAAAAGTGTCTCTTTCCCAAAAGTGATGGTTTCCCCTCGAGAACAAGTCAAAAACGTCATAATGTGACCGCAGCATGAGTTTTCAGGTGATCATGTTACATTTACGTCTGTTTTGAGAAACTTGTATCTCCTGACTAAAAGTGATGGTTTCCCCACGAGTAGACGTCAAAAATGTCATAATGTGACCGCAGCATGAGTTTTCAGGTGATCATGTTGCATTTACGTCTGTTTTGAGAAACTTGTATCTCCTGACCAAAAGTGATGGTTTCCCCACGAGAAAACGTCAGAAACGTCATAATGTGACCGCAGCATGAGTTTTCAGGTGATCATGTTGCATTCACCTTTGTTTTGAAAAAAATGTGTCTCCTTCCCAAAAGTGATGGTTTCCCCCTCGAGAACAGGTCAAAAACGTCATAATGTGAGCGCAGCATGAGTTTTCAGATGATCATGTTACATTCACCTCTGTTTTGAAATAAATGTATCTCCTGACCAAAAGTGATGGTTTCCCGACGAGAAAACGTCAGAAACGTCATAATGTGACCGCAGCATGAGTTTTCAGGTGATCATGTTGCATTCACCTTTGTTTTGAAAAAAATGTGTCTCCTTCCCAAAAGTGATGGTTTCCCCACGAGAAAACGTCAAAAACGTCATAATGTGAGTGCAGCATGAGTTTTCAGGTGATCATGTTGAATTTACCTCTATTTTGAGAAACTTGTATATCCTGACCAAAAGTAATGGTTTCCCCACGAGAAAACGTCAAAAACGTCATACTGTGAGCGCAGCATGAGTTTTCAGATGATCATGTTGCATTTACATCTGTTTTGAGAAACTTGTATCTCCTGACCAAAAGTGATGGTTTCTCCACGAGAATACGTCAAAAACGTCATAATGTGACCGCAGCATGAGTTTTCAGGTGATCATGTTACATTTACGTCTGTTTTGAGAAACTTGTATCTCCTGACTAAAAGTGATGGTTTCCCCACGAGTAGACGTCAAAAATGTCATAATGTGACCGCAGCATGAGTTTTCAGGTGATCATGTTGAATTTACCTCTATTTTGAGAAACTTGTATATCCTGACCAACAGTGATGGTTTCCCCACGAGAAAACGTCAAAAACGTCATAATGTGACCGCAGCATGAGTTTTCAGGTGATCATGTTACATTTACGTCTGTTTTGAGAAACTTGTATCTCCTGACTAAAAGTGATGGTTTCCCCACGAGTAGACGTCAAAAATGTCATAATGTGACCGCAGCATGAGTTTTCAGGTGATCATGTTGCATTTACGTCTGTTTTGAGAAACTTGTATCTCCTGACCAAAAGTGATGGTTTCCCCACGAGAAAACGTCAGAAACGTCATAATGTGACCGCAGCATGAGTTTTCAGGTGATCATGTTGCATTCACCTTTGTTTTGAAAAAAATGTGTCTCCTTCCCAAAAGTGATGGTTTCCCCTCGAGAACAGGTCAAAAACGTCATAATGTGAGCGCAGCATGAGTTTTCAGATGATCATGTTGCATTTACGTCTGTTTTGAGAAACTTGTATCTCCTGACCAAAAGTGATGGTTTCCCCACGAGAAAACGTCAAAAACGTCATAATGTGACCGCAAGCAATAGTTTTCAGGTGATCATGTTGCATTTACCTCTGTTTTGAGAAACTTGTATCTCCTGACCAAAAGTGATGATTTCCCACGAGAAAACGTCAAAAGCATCATGATGTGACCGCAGCATGAGTTTTCAGATGATCATGTTGCATTCACCTCTGTTTTGAGAACCTTGTGTCTCCTGACCAAAAGTGATGGTTTCCCAACGAGAAAACGTCAAAAACGTCATAATGTGAGCGCAGCATGAGTTTTCAGATGATCGTGTTGCATTCACCTCTGTTTTGAAATAAATGTATCTCCTGACCAAAAGTGATGGTTTCCCCACGAGAAAACGTCAAAAACGTCATAATGTGACCGCAGCATGAGTTTTCAGGTGATCATGTTGCATTTACCTTTGTTTTGAAAAGAATGTGTCTCCTTCCCAAAAGTAATGATTTCCCCTCGAGAACACGTCAAAAATGTCATAATTTGAGCGCAGCATGAGTTTTCAGATAAATCATGTTGCATTCCCCTCTGTTTTGAAATAAATGTATCTCCTGACCAAAAGGGATGGTTTCCCCACGAGAAAACGTCAAAAACGTCATAATGTGACCACAAGCAATAGTTTTCAGGTGATCATGTTGCATTTACATCTGTTTTGAGAAACTTGTATCTCCTGACCAAAAGTGATGGTTTCCCCACGAGAAAACTTCAGAAACGTCATAATGTGACCGCAGCATGAGTTTTCAGGTGATCATGTTACATTTACGTCTGTTTTGAGAAACTTGTATCTCCTGACTAAAAGTGATGGTTTCCCCACGAGCAGACGTCAAAAATGTCATAATGTGACCGCAGCATGAGTTTTCAGGTGATCATGTTGCATTTACGTCTGTTTTGAGAAAATTGTATCTCCTGACCAAAAGTGATGTTTTCCCCACGAGAAAACGTCAGAAACGTCATAATGTGACCGCAGCATGAGTTTTCAGGTGATCATGTTGCATTCACCTTTGTTTTGAAAAAAATGTGTCTCCTTCCCAAAAGTGATGGTTTCCCCTCGAGAACAGGTCAAAAACGTCATAATGTGAGCGCAGCATGAGTTTTCAGATGATCATGTTGCATTCACCTCTGTTTTGAAATAAATGTATCTCCTGACCAAAAGTGATGGTTTCCCGACGAGAAAACGTCAGAAACGTCATAATGTGACCGCAGCATGAGTTTTCAGGTGATCATGTTGCATTCACCTTTGTTTTGAAAAAAATGTGTCTCCTTCCCAAAAGTGATGGTTTCCCCACGAGAAGACGTCAAAAACGTCATAATGTGACCGCAGCATGATTTTTTAGATGATCATGTTGCATTCACCTTTGTTTTGAAAAAAATGTGTCTCCTTCCCAAAAGTGATGGTTTCCCCTCGAGAACACGTCAAAAACGTCATAATGTGAGCGCAGCATGAGTTTTCAGATGATCGTGTTGCATTCACCTCTGTTTTGAAATAAATGTATCTCCTGACCAAAAGTGATGGTTTCCCCACGAGAAAACGTCAAAAACGTCATAATGTGACCGCAGCATGAGTTTTCAGGTGATCATGTTGCATTTACCTTTGTTTTGAAAAGAATGTGTCTCCTTCCCAAAAGTAATGATTTCCCCTCGAGAACACGTCAAAAATGTCATAATTTGAGCGCAGCATGAGTTTTCAGATAAATCATGTTGCAATCCCCTCTGTTTTGAAATAAATGTATCTCCTGACCAAAAGGGATGGTTTCCCCACGAGAAAACGTCAAAAACGTCATAATGTGACCACAAGCAATAGTTTTCAGGTGATCATGTTGCATTTACATCTGTTTTGAGAAACTTGTATCTCCTGACCAAAAGTGATGGTTTCCCCACGAGAAAACTTCAGAAACGTCATAATGTGACCGCAGCATGAGTTTTCAGGTGATCATGTTGCATTCACCTCTGTTTTGGAAAAAAGTGTCTCTTTCCCAAAAGTGATGGTTTCCCCTCGAGAACAAGTCAAAAACGTCATAATGTGACCGCAGCATGAGTTTTCAGGTGATCATGTTACATTTACGTCTGTTTTGAGAAACTTGTATCTCCTGACTAAAAGTGATGGATTCCCCACGACTAGACTTCAAAAATGTCATAATGTGACCGCAGCATGAGTTTTCAGGTGATCATGTTGCATTTACGTCTGTTTTGAGAAACTTGTATCTCCTGACCAAAAGTGATGGTTTCCCCACGAGAAAACGTCAAAAACGTCATAATGTGACCACAAGCAATAGTTTTCAGGTGATCATGTTGCATTTACATCTGTTTTGAGAAACTTGTATCTCCTGACCAAAAGTGATGGTTTCCCCACGAGAAAACTTCAGAAACGTCATAATGTGACCGCAGCATGAGTTTTCAGGTGATCATGTTGCATTCACCTTTGTTTTGAAAAAAATGTGTCTCCTTCCCAAAAGTGATGGTTTCCCCTCGAGAACAGGTCAAAAACGTCATAATGTGAGCGCAGCATGAGTTTTCAGATGATCATGTTACATTCACCTCTGTTTTGAAATAAATGTATCTCCTGACCAAAAGTGATGGTTTCCCGACGAGAAAACGTCAGAAACGTCATAATGTGACCGCAGCATGAGTTTTCAGGTGATCATGTTGCATTCACCTTTGTTTTGAAAAAAATGTGTCTCCTTCCCAAAAGTGATGGTTTCCCCACGAGAAAACGTCAAAAACGTCATACTGTGAGCGCAGCATGAGTTTTCAGATGATCATGTTGCATTTACATCTGTTTTGAGAAACTTGTATCTCCTGACCAACAGTGATGGTTTCTCCACGAGAATACGTCAAAAACGTCATAATGTGACCGCAGCATGAGTTTTCAGGTGATCATGTTGAATTTACCTCTATTTTGAGAAACTTGTATATCCTGACCAACAGTGATGGTTTCCCCACGAGAAAACGTCAAAAACGTCATAATGTGACCGCAGCATGAGTTTTCAGGTGATCATGTTACATTTACGTCTGTTTTGAGAAACTTGTATCTCCTGACTAAAAGTGATGGTTTCCCCACGAGTAGACGTCAAAAATGTCATAATGTGACCGCAGCATGAGTTTTCAGGTGATCATGTTGCATTTACGTCTGTTTTGAGAAACTTGTATCTCCTGACCAAAAGTGATGGTTTCCCCACGAGAAAACGTCAGAAACGTCATAATGTGACCGCAGCATGAGTTTTCAGGTGATCATGTTGCATTCACCTTTGTTTTGAAAAAAATGTGTCTCCTTCCCAAAAGTAATGATTTCCCCTCGAGAACACGTCAACAATGTCATAATTTGAGCGCAGCATGAGTTTTCAGATAAATCATGTTGCAATCCCCTCTGTTTTGAAATAAATGTATCTCCTGACCAAAAGGGATGGTTTCCCCACGAGAAAACGTCAAAAACGTCATAATGTGACCACAAGCAATAGTTTTCAGGTGATCATGTTGCATTTACATCTGTTTTGAGAAACTTGTATCTCCTGACCAAAAGTGATGGTTTCCCCTCGAGAACAGGTCAAAAACGTCATAATGTGAGCGCAGCATGAGTTTTCAGATGATCATGTTGCATTCACCTCTGTTTTGAAATAAATGTATCTCCTGACCAAAAGTGATGGTTTCCCGACGAGAAAACGTCAGAAACGTCATAATGTGACCGCAGCATGAGTTTTCAGGTGATCATGTTGCATTCACCTTTGTTTTGAAAAAAATGTGTCTCCTTCCCAAAAGTGATGGTTTCCCCACGAGAAAACGTCAGAAACGTCATAATGTGACCGCAAGCAATAGTTTTCAGGTGATCATGTTGCATTTACCTCTGTTTTGAGAAACTTGTATCTCCTGACCAAAAGTGATGGTTTCCCCACGAGAAAACGTCAAAAGCATCATGATGTGACCGCAGCATGAGTTTTCAGATGATCATGTTGCATTCACCTCTGTTTTGAGAACCTTGTGTCTCCTTCCCAAAAGTGATGGTTTCCCCTCGAGAACACGTCAAAAACGTCATAATGTGAGCGCAGCATGAGTTTTCAGATGATCGTGTTGCATTCACCTCTGTTTTGAAATAAATGTATCTCCTGACCAAAAGTGATGGTTTCCCCACGAGAAAACGTCAAAAACGTCATAATGTGACCGCAGCATGAGTTTTCAGGTGATCATGTTGCATTTACCTTTGTTTTGAAAAGAATGTGTCTCCTTCCCAAAAGTAATGATTTCCCCTCGAGAACACGTCAAAAATGTCATAATTTGAGCGCAGCATGAGTTTTCAGATAAATCATGTTGCATTCCCCTCTGTTTTGAAATAAATGTATCTCCTGACCAAAAGGGATGGTTTCCCCACGAGAAAACGTCAAAAACGTCATAATGTGACCACAAGCAATAGTTTTCAGGTGATCATGTTGCATTTACATCTGTTTTGAGAAACTTGTATCTCCTGACCAAAAGTGATGGTTTCCCCACGAGAAAACTTCAGAAACGTCATAATGTGACCGCAGCATGAGTTTTCAGATGATCATGTTGCATTCACCTCTGTTTTGAAATAAATGTATCTCCTGACCAAAAGTGATGGTTTCCCGACGAGAAAACGTCAGAAACGTCATAATGTGACCGCAGCATGAGTTTTCAGGTGATCATGTTGCATTCACCTTTGTTTTGAAAAAAATGTGTCTCCTTCCCAAAAGTGATGGTTTCCCCACGAGAAGACGTCAAAAACGTCATAATGTGACCGCAGCATGATTTTTTAGATGATCATGTTGCATTCACCTTTGTTTTGAAAAAAATGTGTCTCCTTCCCAAAAGTGATGGTTTCCCCTCGAGAACACGTCAAAAACGTCATAATGTGAGCGCAGCATGAGTTTTCAGATGATCATGTTGCATTCACCTCTGTTTTGAAATAAATGTATCTCCTGACCAAAAGTGATGGTTTCCCCACGAGAAAACGTCAAAAGCATCATGATGTGACCGCAGCATGAGTTTTCAGATGATCATGTTGCATTCACCTCTGTTTTGAGAACCTTGTGTCTCCTGACCAAAAGTGATGGTTTCCCCACGAGAAGACGTCAAAAACGTTATAATGTGACCGCAGCATGATTTTTTAGATGATCATGTTGCATTCACCTTTGTTTTGAAAAAAATGTGTCTCCTTCCCAAAAGTGATGGTTTCCCCTCGAGAACACGTCAAAAACGTCATAATGTGAGCGCAGCATGAGTTTTCAGATGATCGTGTTGCATTCACCTCTGTTTTGAAATAAATGTATCTCCTGACCAAAAGTGATGGTTTCCCCACGAGCAGACGTCAAAAACGTCATAATGTGACCGCAGCATGAGTTTTCACGTGAGCATGTTGCATTTACTTTTGTTTTGAAATAAATGTATCTCCTGACCAAAAGTGATGATTTCCCCACGAGAAAACGTCAGAAACGTCATAATGTGACCGCAAGCAATAGTTGTCAGGTGATCATGTTGCATTTACCTCTGTTTTGAGAAACTTGTATCTCCTGACCAAAAGTGATGGTTTCCCCACGAGAAAACGTCAAAAGCATCATGATGTGACCGCAGCATGAGTTTTCAGATGATCATGTTGCATTCACCTCTGTTTTGAGAACCTTGTGTCTCCTGACCAAAAGTGATGGTTTCCCCACGAGAAGACGTCAAAAACGTCATAATGTGACCGCAGCATGATTTTTTAGATGATCATGTTGCATTCACCTTTGTTTTGAAAAAAATGTGTCTCCTTCCCAAAAGTGATGGTTTCCCCTCGAGAACACGTCAAAAACGTCATAATGTGAGCGCAGCATGAGTTTTCAGATGATCGTGTTGCATTCACCTCTGTTTTGAAATAAATGTATCTCCTGACCAAAAGTGATGGTTTCCCCACGAGAAAACGTCAAAAACGTCATAATGTGACCGCAGCATGAGTTTTCAGGTGATCATGTTGCATTTACCTTTGTTTTGAAAAGAATGTGTCTCCTTCCCAAAAGTAATGATTTCCCCTCGAGAACACGTCAAAAATGTCATAATTTGAGCGCAGCATGAGTTTTCAGATAAATCATGTTGCATTCCCCTCTGTTTTGAAATAAATGTATCTCCTGACCAAAAGGGATGGTTTCCCCACGAGAAAACGTCAAAAACGTCATAATGTGACCACAAGCAATAGTTTTCAGGTGATCATGTTGCATTTACATCTGTTTTGAGAAACTTGTATCTCCTGACCAAAAGTGATGGTTTCCCCACGAGAAAACTTCAGAAACGTCATAATGTGACCGCAGCATGAGTTTTCAGGTGATCATGTTACATTTACGTCTGTTTTGAGAAACTTGTATCTCCTGACTAAAAGTGATGGTTTCCCCACGAGCAGACGTCAAAAATGTCATAATGTGACCGCAGCATGAGTTTTCAGGTGATCATGTTGCATTTACGTCTGTTTTGAGAAAATTGTATCTCCTGACCAAAAGTGATGGTTTCCCCACGAGAAAACGTCAGAAACGTCATAATGTGACCGCAGCATGAGTTTTCAGGTGATCATGTTGCATTCACCTTTGTTTTGAAAAAAATGTGTCTCCTTCCCAAAAGTGATGGTTTCCCCTCGAGAACAGGTCAAAAACGTCATAATGTGAGCGCAGCATGAGTTTTCAGATGATCATGTTGCATTCACCTCTGTTTTGAAATAAATGTATCTCCTGACCAAAAGTGATGGTTTCCCGACGAGAAAACGTCAGATACGTCATAATGTGACCGCAGCATGAGTTTTCAGGTGATCATGTTGCATTCACCTTTGTTTTGAAAAAAATGTGTCTCCTTCCCAAAAGTGATGGTTTCCCCACGAGAAGACGTCAAAAACGTCATAATGTGACCGCAGCATGATTTTTTAGATGATCATGTTGCATTCACCTTTGTTTTGAAAAAAATGTGTCTCCTTCCCAAAAGTGATGGTTTCCCCTCGAGAACACGTCAAAAACGTCATAATGTGAGCGCAGCATGAGTTTTCAGATGATCATGTTGCATTCACCTCTGTTTTGAAATAAATGTATCTCCTGACCAAAAGTGATGGTTTCCCCACGAGAAAACGTCAAAAGCATCATGATGTGACCGCAGCATGAGTTTTCAGATGATCATGTTGCATTCACCTCTGTTTTGAGAACCTTGTGTCTCCTGACCAAAAGTGATGGTTTCCCCACGAGAAGACGTCAAAAACGTTACAATGTGACCGCAGCATGATTTTTTAGATGATCATGTTGCATTCACCTTTGTTTTGAAAAAAATGTGTCTCCTTCCCAAAAGTGATGGTTTCCCCTCGAGAACACGTCAAAAACGTCATAATGTGAGCGCAGCATGAGTTTTCAGATGATCGTGTTGCATTCACCTCTGTTTTGAAATAAATGTATCTCCTGACCAAAAGTGATGGTTTCCCCACGAGCAGACGTCAAAAACGTCATAATGTGACCGCAGCATGAGTTTTCACGTGAGCATGTTGCATTTACTTTTGTTTTGAAATAAATGTATCTCCTGACCAAAA
Source organism: Takifugu ocellatus (assembly GCA_027382335.1). NCBI lineage: Eukaryota > Metazoa > Chordata > Actinopteri > Tetraodontiformes > Tetraodontidae > Takifugu > Takifugu ocellatus. The sequence goes on along the minus strand of JAPVLW010000016.1, from coordinate 17,142,594 downwards.
GTGATGATTTCCCCACGAGAAAACGTCAGAAACGTCATAATGTGACCGCAAGCAATAGTTGTCAGGTGATCATGTTGCATTTACCTCTGTTTTGAGAAACTTGTATCTCCTGACCAAAAGTGATGGTTTCCCCACGAGAAAACGTCAAAAGCATCATGATGTGACCGCAGCATGAGTTTTCAGATGATCATGTTGCATTCACCTCTGTTTTGAGAACCTTGTGTCTCCTGACCAAAAGTGATGGTTTCCCCACGAGAAGACGTCAAAAACGTCATAATGTGACCGCAGCATGATTTTTTAGATGATCATGTTGCATTCACCTTTGTTTTGAAAAAAATGTGTCTCCTTCCCAAAAGTGATGGTTTCCCCTTGAGAACACGTCAAAAACGTCATAATGTGAGCGCAGCATGAGTTTTCAGATGATCGTGTTGCATTCACCTCTGTTTTGAAATAAATGTATCTCCTGACCAAAAGGGATGGTTTCCCCACGAGAAAACGTCAAAAACGTCATAATGTGACCGCAGCATGAGTTTTCAGGTGATCATGTTGCATTTACCTTTGTTTTGAAAAGAATGTGTCTCCTTCCCAAAAGTAATGATTTCCCCTCGAGAACACGTCAAAAATGTCATAATTTGAGCGCAGCATGAGTTTTCAGATAAATCATGTTGCATTCCCCTCTGTTTTGAAATAAATGTATCTCCTGACCAAAAGGGATGGTTTCCCCACGAGAAAACGTCAAAAACGTCATAATGTGACCACAAGCAATAGTTTTCAGGTGATCATGTTGCATTTACATCTGTTTTGAGAAACTTGTATCTCCTGACCAAAAGTGATGGTTTCCCCACGAGAAAACTTCAGAAACGTCATAATGTGACCGCAGCATGAGTTTTCAGGTGATCATGTTACATTTACGTCTGTTTTGAGAAACTTGTATCTCCTGACTAAAAGTGATGGTTTCCCCACGAGCAGACGTCAAAAATGTCATAATGTGACCGCAGCATGAGTTTTCAGGTGATCATGTTGCATTTACGTCTGTTTTGAGAAAATTGTATCTCCTGACCAAAAGTGATGGTTTCCCCACGAGAAAACGTCAGAAACGTCATAATGTGACCGCAGCATGAGTTTTCAGGTGATCATGTTGCATTCACCTTTGTTTTGAAAAAAATGTGTCTCCTTCCCAAAAGTGATGGTTTCCCCTCGAGAACAGGTCAAAAACGTCATAATGTGAGCGCAGCATGAGTTTTCAGATGATCATGTTGCATTCACCTCTGTTTTGAAATAAATGTATCTCCTGACCAAAAGTGATGGTTTCCCGAAGAGAAAACGTCAGAAACGTCATAATGTGACCGCAGCATGAGTTTTCAGGTGATCATGTTGCATTCACCTTTGTTTTGAAAAAAATGTGTCTCCTTCCCAAAAGTGATGGTTTCCCCACGAGAAGACGTCAAAAACGTCATAATGTGACCGCAGCATGATTTTTTAGATGATCATGTTGCATTCACCTTTGTTTTGAAAAAAATGTGTCTCCTTCCCAAAAGTGATGGTTTCCCCTCGAGAACAGGTCAAAAACGTCATAATGTGAGCGCAGCATGAGTTTTCAGATGATCATGTTGCATTCACCTCTGTTTTGAAATAAATGTATCTCCTGACCAAAAGTGATGGTCTCCCCACGAGAAAACGTCAAAAGCATCATGATGTGACCGCAGCATGAGTTTTCAGATGATCATGTTGCATTCACCTCTGTTTTGAGAACCTTGTGTCTCCTGACCAAAAGTGATGGTTTCCCCACGAGAAGACGTCAAAAACGTTATAATGTGACCGCAGCATGATTTTTTAGATGATCATGTTGCATTCACCTTTGTTTTGAAAAAAATGTGTCTCCTTCCCAAAAGTGATGGTTTCCCCTCGAGAACACGTCAAAAACGTCATAATGTGAGCGCAGCATGAGTTTTCAGATGATCGTGTTGCATTCACCTCTGTTTTGAAATAAATGTATCTCCTGACCAAAAGTGATGGTTTCCCCACGAGCAGACGTCAAAAACGTCATAATGTGACCGCAGCATGAGTTTTCACGTGAGCATGTTGCATTTACTTTTGTTTTGAAATAAATGTATCTCCTGACCAAAAGTGATGATTTCCCCACGAGAAAACGTCAGAAACGTCATAATGTGACCGCAAGCAATAGTTGTCAGGTGATCATGTTGCATTTACCTCTGTTTTGAGAAACTTGTATCTCCTGACCAAAAGTGATGGTTTCCCCACGAGAAAACGTCAAAAGCATCATGATGTGACCGCAGCATGAGTTTTCAGATGATCATGTTGCATTCACCTCTGTTTTGAGAACCTTGTGTCTCCTGACCAAAAGTGATGGTTTCCCCACGAGAACAGGTCAAAAACGTCATAATGTGACCGCAGCATGATTTTTTAGATGATCATGTTGCATTCACCTTTGTTTTGAAAAAAATGTGTCTCCTTCCCAAAAGTGATGGTTTCCCCTCGAGAACACGTCAAAAACGTCATAATGTGAGCGCAGCATGAGTTTTCAGATGATCGTGTTGCATTCACCTCTGTTTTGAAATAAATGTATCTCCTGACCAAAAGTGATGGTTTCCCCACGAGAAAACGTCAAAAACGTCATAATGTGACCGCAGCATGAGTTTTCAAGTGATCATGTTGCATTTACCTTTGTTTTGAAAAGAATGTGTCTCCTTCCCAAAAGTAATGATTTCCCCTCGAGAACACGTCAAAAATGTCATAATTTGAGCGCAGCATGAGTTTTCAGATAAATCATGTTGCATTCACCTCTGTTTTGAGAACCTTGTGTCTCCTGACCAAAAGTGATGGTTTCCCCACGAGAAGACGTCAAAAACGTCATAATGTGACCGCAGCATGATTTTTTAGATGATCATGTTGCATTCACCTTTGTTTTGAAAAAAAGTGTCTCCTTCCCAAAAGTGATGGTTTCCCCTCGAGAACACGTCAAAAACGTCATAATGTGAGCGCAGCATGAGTTTTCAGATGATCGTGTTGCATTCACCTCTGTTTTGAAATAAATGTATCTCCTGACCAAAAGTGATGGTTTCCCCACGAGAAAACGTCAAAAACGTCATAATGTGACCGCAGCATGAGTTTTCAGGTGATCATGTTGCATTTACCTTTGTTTTGAAAAGAATGTGTCTCCTTCCCAAAAGTAATGATTTCCCCTCGAGAACACGTCAAAAATGTCATAATTTGAGCGCAGCATGAGTTTTCAGATAAATCATGTTGCAATCCCCTCTGTTTTGAAATAAATGTATCTCCTGACCAAAAGGGATGGTTTCCCCACGAGAAAACGTCAAAAACGTCATAATGTGACCACAAGCAATAGTTTTCAGGTGATCATGTTGCATTTACATCTGTTTTGAGAAACTTGTATCTCCTGACCAAAAGTGATGGTTTCCCCACGAGAAAACTTCAGAAACGTCATAATGTGACCGCAGCATGAGTTTTCAGGTGATCATGTTGCATTCACCTCTGTTTTGAAAAAAGTGTCTTTTTCCCAAAAGTGATGGTTTCCCCTCGAGAACAAGTCAAAAACGTCATAATGTGACCGCAGCATGAGTTTTCAGGTGATCATGTTACATTTACGTCTGTTTTGAGAAACTTGTATCTCCTGACTAAAAGTGATGGTTTCCCCACGAGTAGACGTCAAAAATGTCATAATGTGACCGCAGCATGAGTTTTCAGGTGATCATGTTGCATTTACGTCTGTTTTGAGAAACTTGTATCTCCTGACCAAAAGTGATGGTTTCCCCACGAGAAAACGTCAGAAACGTCATAATGTGACCGCAGCATGAGTTTTCAGGTGATCATGTTGCATTCACCTTTGTTTTGAAAAAAATGTGTCTCCTTCCCAAAAGTGATGGTTTCCCCTCGAGAACAGGTCAAAAACGTCATAATGTGAGCGCAGCATGAGTTTTCAGATGATCATGTTGCATTCACCTCTGTTTTGAAATAAATGTATCTCCTGACCAAAAGTGATGGTTTCCCGACGAGAAAACGTCAGAAACGTCATAATGTGACCGCAGCATGAGTTTTCAGGTGATCATGTTGCATTCACCTTTGTTTTGAAAAAAATGTGTCTCCTTCCCAAAAGTGATGGTTTCCCCACGAGAAAACGTCAAAAACGTCATAATGTGAGCGCAGCATGAGTTTTCAGGTGATCATGTTGAATTTACCTCTATTTTGAGAAACTTGTATATCCTGACCAAAAGTAAAGGTTTCCCCACGAGAAAACGTCAAAAACGTCATACTGTGAGCGCAGCATGAGTTTTCAGATGATCATGTTGCATTTACATCTGTTTTGAGAAACTTGTATCTCCTGACCAAAAGTGATGGTTTCTCCACGAGAATACGTCAAAAACGTCATAATGTGACCGCAGCATGAGTTTTCAGGTGATCATGTTGAATTTACCTCTATTTTGAGAAACTTGTATATCCTGACCAAAAGTGATGGTTTCCCCACGAGAAAACGTCAAAAACGTCATAATGTGACCGCAGCATGAGTTTTCAGGTGATCATGTTGAATTTACCTCTGTTTTGAAATAAATATATATCCTTACCAAAAGTGATGGTTTCCCCACGAGAAAACGTCAAAAACGTCATAATGTGAGCGCAGCATGATTTTTTAGATGATCATGTTGCATTCACCTGTTTTGAAAAAAATGTGTCTCCTTCCCAAAAGTGATGGTTTCCCCTCGAGAACACGTCAAAAACGTCATAATGTGACCGCAGCATGAGTTTTCAGGTGATCATGTTGCATTCACCTCTGTTTTGAAATAAATATATATTCTTACCAAAAGTGATGGTTTCCCCACCAGAAAACGTCAAAAACGTCATAATGTGAGCGCAGCATGAGTTTTCAGGTGATCATGTTGAATTTACCTCTGTTTTGAAATAAATGTATCTCCTGACCAAAAGTGATGGTTTCCCCACGAGAAAATGTCAAAAACGTCATACTGTGAGCGCAGCATGAGTTTTCAGATGATCATGTTGCATTTACATCTGTTTTGAGAAACTTGTATATCCTGACGAAAAGTGATGATTTCCCCACGAGAAAACGTCAGAAACGTCATAATGTGACCGCAGCATGAGTTTTCAGGTGATCATGTTGAATTTACCTCTATTTTGAGAAACTTGTATATCCTGACCAAAAGTGATGGTTTCCCCACGAGAAAACGTCAAAAACGTCATAATGTGACCGCAGCATGAGTTTTCAGGTGATCATGTTGAATTTACCTCTGTTTTGAAATAAATATATATCCTTACCAAAAGTGATGGTTTCCCCACGAGAAAACGTCAAAAACGTCATAATGTGAGCGCAGCATGATTTTTTAGATGATCATGTTGCATTCACCTGTTTTGAAAAAAATGTGTCTCCTTCCCAAAAGTGATGGTTTCCCCTCGAGAACACGTCAAAAACGTCATAATGTGACCGCAGCATGAGTTTTCAGGTGATCATGTTGCATTCACCTCTGTTTTGAAATAAATATATATCCTTACCAAAAGTGATGGTTTCCCCACCAGAAAACGTCAAAAACGTCATAATGTGAGCGCAGCATGAGTTTTCAGGTGATCATGTTGAATTTACCTCTGTTTTGAAATAAATGTATCTCCTGACCAAAAGTGATGGTTTCTCCACGAGAACACGTCAAAAACGTCATAATGTGACCGCAGCATGAGTTTTCAGGTGATCATGTTGAATTTACCTCTATTTTGAGAAACTTGTATATCCTGACCAAAAGTGATGGTTTCCCCACGAGAAAACGTCAAAAACGTCATAATGTGACCGCAGCATGAGTTTTCAGGTGATCATGTTGAATTTACCTCTGTTTTGAAATAAATATATATCCTTACCAAAAGTGATGGTTTCCCCACGAGAAAACGTCAAAAACGTCATAATGTGAGCGCAGCATGATTTTTTAGATGATCATGTTGCATTCACCTGTTTTGAAAAAAATGTGTCTCCTTCCCAAAAGTGATGGTTTCCCCTCGAGAACACGTCAAAAACGTCATAATGTGACCGCAGCATGAGTTTTCAGGTGATCATGTTGCATTCACCTCTGTTTTGAAATAAATATATATCCTTACCAAAAGTGATGGTTTCCCCACGAGAAAACGTCAAAAACGTCATAATGTGAGCGCAGCATGAGTTTTCAGGTGATCATGTTGAATTTACCTCTGTTTTGAGAAACTTGTATATCCTGACCAAAAGTGATGGTTTCCCCACGAGAAAATGTCAAAAACGTCATACTGTGAGCGCAGCATGAGTTTTCAGATGATCATGTTGCATTTACATCTGTTTTGAGAAACTTGTATATCCTGACGAAAAGTGATGATTTCCCCACGAGAAAACGTCAGAAACGTCATAATGTGACCGCAGCATGAGTTTTCAGGTGATCATGTTGAATTTACCTCTATTTTGAGAAACTTGTATATCCTGACCAAAAGTGATGGTTTCCCCACGAGAAAACGTCAAAAACGTCATAATGTGACCGCAGCATGAGTTTTCAGGTGATCATGTTGAATTTACCTCTGTTTTGAAATAAATATATATCCTTACCAAAAGTGATGGTTTCCCCACGAGAAAACGTCAAAAACGTCATAATGTGAGCGCAGCATGATTTTTTAGATGATCATGTTGCATTCACCTGTTTTGAAAAAAATGTGTCTCCTTCCCAAAAGTGATGGTTTCCCCTCGAGAACACGTCAAAAACGTCATAATGTGACCGCAGCATGAGTTTTCAGGTGATCATGTTGCATTCACCTCTGTTTTGAAATAAATATATATCCTTACCAAAAGTGATGGTTTCCCCACCAGAAAACGTCAAAAACGTCATAATGTGAGCGCAGCATGAGTTTTCAGGTGATCATGTTGAATTTACCTCTGTTTTGAAATAAATGTATCTCCTGACCAAAAGTGATGGTTTCCCCACGAGAAAACGTCAAAAACGTCATAATGTGAGCGCAGCATGAGTTTTCAGGTGATCATGTTGAATTTACCTCTGTTTTGAGAAACTTGTATATCCTGACCAAAAGTGATGGTTTCCCCACGAGAAAATGTCAAAAACGTCATACTGTGAGCGCAGCATGAGTTTTCAGATGATCATGTTGCATTTACATCTGTTTTGAGAAACTTGTATATCCTGACGAAAAGTGATGATTTCCCCACGAGAAAACGTCAGAAACGTCATAATTTGACCGCAGCATGAGTTTTCAGGTGATCATGTTGCATTTACCTCTGTTTTGAGAAACTTGTATCTCCTGACCAAAAGTGATGGTTTCCCCACGAGAAAACGTCAAAAACGTCATAATGTGAGCGCAGCATGAGTTTTCAGGTGATCATGTTGAATTTACCTCTGTTTTGAAATAAATGTATCTCCTGACCAAAAGTGATGGTTTCCCCACGAGAAAACGTCAAAAACGTCATAATGTGACCGCAGCATGAGTTTTCAGGTGATCATGTTTCATTCACATCTGTTTTGAAATAAATGTATCTCCTGACGAAAAGTGATGATTTCCCCACGAGAAAACGTCAGAAACGTCATAATGTGAGTTCAGCATGAGTTTTCAGATGATCATGTTGCATTTACATCTGTTTTGAGAAACTTGTATATCCTGACGAAAAGTGATGATTTCCCCACGAGAACACGTCAAAAACGTCATAATGTGAGCGCAGCATGAGTTTTCAGATGATCATGTTGCATTTACATCTGTTTTGAGAAACTTGTATCTCCTGACCAAAAGTGATGGTTTCCCCTCGAGAACACGTCAAAAACGTCATAATGTGACCGCAGCATGAATTTTCAGATGATCATGTTGCATTCACCTGTGTTTTGAAATAAATGTATCTCCTGACCAAAAGTGATGGTTTTCCCACGAGAAAACGTCAAAAACGTCATAATGTGAGTTCAGCATGAGTTTTCAGATGACCATGTTGCATTTACATCTGTTTTGAGAAACTTGTATATCCTGACGAAAAGTGATGATTTCCCCACGAGAACACGTCAAAAACGTCATAATGTGAGCGCAGCATGAGTTTTCAGATGATCATGTTGCATTCACCTCTGTTTTGAAATTAATGTATCTCCTGACCAAAAGTGATGGTTTCCCCACGAGAAAACGTCAAAAACGTCATAATGTGACCGCAAGAAATAGTTTTCAGGTGATCATGTTGCATTCACCTCTGTTTTGAAAAAAAAGTGTCTCTTTCCCAAAAGTGATGGTTTCCCCTCGAGAAGACGTCAAAAACGTCATAATGTGACCGCAGCATGATTTTTTAGTTGATCATGTTGCATTCACCTTTGTTTTGAAAAAAATGTGTCTCCTTCCCAAAAGTGATGGTTTCCCCTCGAGAACACGTCAAAAACGTCATAATGTGAGCGCAGCATGAGTTTTCAGATGATCATGTTGCATTCCCCTCTGTTTTGAAATAAATGTATCTCCTGACCAAAAGGGATGGTTTCCCCACGAGAAAACGTCAAAAACGTCATAATGTGACCACAAGCAATAGTTTTCAGGTGATCATGTTGCATTCACCTCTGTTTTGAAAAAAAGTGTCTCTTTCCCAAAAGTGATGGTTTCCCCTCGAGAACAAGTCAAAAACGTCATAATGTGACCGCAGCATGAGTTTTCAGGTGATCATGTTACATTTACGTCTGTTTTGAGAAACTTGTATCTCCTGACTAAAAGTGATGGTTTCCCCACGAGTAGACGTCAAAAATGTCATAATGTGACCGCAGCATGAGTTTTCAGGTGATCATGTTGCATTTACGTCTGTTTTGAGAAACTTGTATCTCCTGACCAAAAGTGAAGGTTTCCCCACGAGAAAACGTCAGAAACGTCATAATGTGACCGCAGCATGAGTTTTCAGGTGATCATGTTGCATTCACCTTTGTTTTGAAAAAAATGTGTCTCCTTCCCAAAAGTGATGGTTTCCCCTCGAGAACAGGTCAAAAACGTCATAATGTGACCGCAGCATGAGTTTTCAGGTGATCATGTTACATTTACGTCTGTTTTGAGAAACTTGTATCTCCTGACTAAAAGTGATGGTTTCCCCACGAGTAGACGTCAAAAATGTCATAATGTGACCGCAGCATGAGTTTTCAGGTGATCATGTTGCATTTACGTCTGTTTTGAGAAACTTGTATCTCCTGACCAAAAGTGAAGGTTTCCCCACGAGAAAACGTCAGAAACGTCATAATGTGACCGCAGCATGAGTTTTCAGGTGATCATGTTGAATTTACCTCTATTTTGAGAAACTTGTATATCCTGACCAAAAGTAATGGTTTCCCCACGAGAAAACGTCAAAAACGTCATACTGTGAGCGCAGCATGAGTTTTCAGATGATCATGTTGCATTTACATCTGTTTTGAGAAACTTGTATCTCCTGACCAAAAGTGATGGTTTCTCCACGAGAATACGTCAAAAACGTCATAATGTGACCGCAGCATGAGTTTTCAGGTGATCATGTTGAATTTACCTCTATTTTGAGAAACTTGTATATCCTGACCAACAGTGATGGTTTCCCCACGAGAATACGTCAAAAACGTCATAATGTGACCGCAGCATGAGTTTTCAGGTGATCATGTTGAATTTACCTCTGTTTTGAAATAAATATATATCCTTACCAAAAGTGATGGTTTCCCCACGAGAAAACGTCAAAAACGTCATAATGTGAGCGCAGCATGAGTTTTCAGGTGATCATGTTGCATTCACCTCTGTTTTGAAATAAATATATATCCTTACCAAAAGTGATGGTTTCCCCACCAGAAAACGTCAAAAACGTCATAATGTGAGCGCAGCATGAGTTTTCAGGTGATCATGTTGAATTTACCTCTGTTTTGAAATAAATGTATCTCCTGACCAAAAGTGATGGTTTCCCCACGAGAAAACGTCAAAAACGTCATAATGTGAGCGCAGCATGAGTTTTCAGGTGATCATGTTGAATTTACCTCTGTTTTGAGAAACTTGTATATCCTGACCAAAAGTGATGGTTTCCCCACGAGAAAACGTCAAAAACGTCATACTGTGAGCGCAGCATGAGTTTTCAGGTGATCATGTTGAATTTACCTCTATTTTGAGAAACTTGTATATCCTGACCAAAAGTGATGGTTTCCCCACGAGAAAACGTCAAAAACGTCATAATGTGACCGCAGCATGAGTTTTCAGGTGATCATGTTGAATTTACCTCTGTTTTGAAATAAATATATATCCTTACCAAAAGTGATGGTTTCCCCACGAGAAAACGTCAAAAACGTCATAATGTGAGCGCAGCATGATTTTTTAGATGATCATGTTGCATTCACCTGTTTTGAAAAAAATGTGTCTCCTTCCCAAAAGTGATGGTTTCCCCTCGAGAACACGTCAAAAACGTCATAATGTGACCGCAGCATGAGTTTTCAGGTGATCATGTTGCATTCACCTCTGTTTTGAAATAAATATATATCCTTACCAAAAGTGATGGTTTCCCCACCAGAAAACGTCAAAAACGTCATAATGTGAGCGCAGCATGAGTTTTCAGGTGATCATGTTGAATTTACCTCTGTTTTGAAATAAATGTATCTCCTGACCAAAAGTGATGGTTTCCCCACGAGAAAACGTCAAAAACGTCATAATGTGACCGCAGCATGAGTTTTCAGGTGATCATGTTTCATTCACATCTGTTTTGAAATAAATGTATCTCCTGACGAAAAGTGATGATTTCCCCACGAGAAAACGTCAGAAACGTCATAATGTGAGTTCAGCATGAGTTTTCAGATGATCATGTTGCATTTACATCTGTTTTGAGAAACTTGTATATCCTGACGAAAAGTGATGATTTCCCCACGAGAACACGTCAAAAACGTCATAATGTGAGCGCAGCATGAGTTTTCAGATGATCATGTTGCATTTACATCTGTTTTGAGAAACTTGTATCTCCTGACCAAAAGTGATGGTTTCCCCTCGAGAACACGTCAAAAACGTCATAATGTGACCGCAGCATGAATTTTCAGATGATCATGTTGCATTCACCTGTGTTTTGAAATAAATGTATCTCCTGACCAAAAGTGATGGTTTTCCCACGAGAAAACGTCAAAAACGTCATAATGTGAGTTCAGCATGAGTTTTCAGATGACCATGTTGCATTTACATCTGTTTTGAGAAACTTGTATATCCTGACGAAAAGTGATGATTTCCCCACGAGAACACGTCAAAAACGTCATAATGTGAGCGCAGCATGAGTTTTCAGATGATCATGTTGCATTCACCTCTGTTTTGAAATTAATGTATCTCCTGACCAAAAGTGATGGTTTCCCCACGAGAAAACGTCAAAAACGTCATAATGTGACCGCAAGAAATAGTTTTCAGGTGATCATGTTGCATTCACCTCTGTTTTGAAAAAAAAGTGTCTCTTTCCCAAAAGTGATGGTTTCCCCTCGAGAAGACGTCAAAAACGTCATAATGTGACCGCAGCATGATTTTTTAGTTGATCATGTTGCATTCACCTTTGTTTTGAAAAAAATGTGTCTCCTTCCCAAAAGTGATGGTTTCCCCTCGAGAACACGTCAAAAACGTCATAATGTGAGCGCAGCATGAGTTTTCAGATGATCATGTTGCATTCCCCTCTGTTTTGAAATAAATGTATCTCCTGACCAAAAGGGATGGTTTCCCCACGAGAAAACGTCAAAAACGTCATAATGTGACCACAAGCAATAGTTTTCAGGTGATCATGTTGCATTCACCTCTGTTTTGAAAAAAAGTGTCTCTTTCCCAAAAGTGATGGTTTCCCCTCGAGAACACGTCAACAATGTCATAATTTGAGCGCAGCATGAGTTTTCAGATAAATCATGTTGCAATCCCCTCTGTTTTGAAATAAATGTATCTCCTGACCAAAAGGGATGGTTTCCCCACGAGAAAACGTCAAAAACGTCATAATGTGACCACAAGCAATAGTTTTCAGGTGATCATGTTGCATTTACATCTGTTTTGAGAAACTTGTATCTCCTGACCAAAAGTGATGGTTTCCCCTCGAGAACAGGTCAAAAACGTCATAATGTGAGCGCAGCATGAGTTTTCAGATGATCATGTTGCATTCACCTCTGTTTTGAAATAAATGTATCTCCTGACCAAAAGTGATGGTTTCCCGACGAGAAAACGTCAGAAACGTCATAATGTGACCGCAGCATGAGTTTTCAGGTGATCATGTTGCATTCACCTTTGTTTTGAAAAAAATGTGTCTCCTTCCCAAAAGTGATGGTTTCCCCACGAGAAAACGTCAAAAACGTCATAATGTGAGCGCAGCATGAGTTTTCAGGTGATCATGTTGAATTTACCTCTATTTTGAGAAACTTGTATATCCTGACCAAAAGTGATGGTTTCCCCACGAGAAAACGTCAAAAACGTCATAATGTGACCGCAGCATGAGTTTTCAGGTGATCATGTTGAATTTACCTCTGTTTTGAAATAAATATATATCCTTACCAAAAGTGATGGTTTCCCCACGAGAAAACGTCAAAAACGTCATAATGTGAGCGCAGCATGATTTTTTAGATGATCATGTTGCATTCACCTGTTTTGAAAAAAATGTGTCTCCTTCCCAAAAGTGATGGTTTCCCCTCGAGAACACGTCAAAAACGTCATAATGTGACCGCAGCATGAGTTTTCAGGTGATCATGTTGCATTCACCTCTGTTTTGAAATAAATATATATTCTTACCAAAAGTGATGGTTTCCCCACCAGAAAACGTCAAAAACGTCATAATGTGAGCGCAGCATGAGTTTTCAGGTGATCATGTTGAATTTACCTCTGTTTTGAAATAAATGTATCTCCTGACCAAAAGTGATGGTTTCCCCACGAGAAAATGTCAAAAACGTCATACTGTGAGCGCAGCATGAGTTTTCAGATGATCATGTTGCATTTACATCTGTTTTGAGAAACTTGTATATCCTGACGAAAAGTGATGATTTCCCCACGAGAAAACGTCAGAAACGTCATAATGTGACCGCAGCATGAGTTTTCAGGTGATCATGTTGAATTTACCTCTATTTTGAGAAACTTGTATATCCTGACCAAAAGTGATGGTTTCCCCACGAGAAAACGTCAAAAACGTCATAATGTGACCGCAGCATGAGTTTTCAGGTGATCATGTTGAATTTACCTCTGTTTTGAAATAAATATATATCCTTACCAAAAGTGATGGTTTCCCCACGAGAAAACGTCAAAAACGTCATAATGTGAGCGCAGCATGATTTTTTAGATGATCATGTTGCATTCACCTGTTTTGAAAAAAATGTGTCTCCTTCCCAAAAGTGATGGTTTCCCCTCGAGAACACGTCAAAAACGTCATAATGTGACCGCAGCATGAGTTTTCAGGTGATCATGTTGCATTCACCTCTGTTTTGAAATAAATATATATCCTTACCAAAAGTGATGGTTTCCCCACCAGAAAACGTCAAAAACGTCATAATGTGAGCGCAGCATGAGTTTTCAGGTGATCATGTTGAATTTACCTCTGTTTTGAAATAAATGTATCTCCTGACCAAAAGTGATGGTTTCTCCACGAGAACACGTCAAAAACGTCATAATGTGACCGCAGCATGAGTTTTCAGGTGATCATGTTGAATTTACCTCTATTTTGAGAAACTTGTATATCCTGACCAAAAGTGATGGTTTCCCCACGAGAAAACGTCAAAAACGTCATAATGTGACCGCAGCATGAGTTTTCAGGTGATCATGTTGAATTTACCTCTGTTTTGAAATAAATATATATCCTTACCAAAAGTGATGGTTTCCCCACGAGAAAACGTCAAAAACGTCATAATGTGAGCGCAGCATGATTTTTTAGATGATCATGTTGCATTCACCTGTTTTGAAAAAAATGTGTCTCCTTCCCAAAAGTGATGGTTTCCCCTCGAGAACACGTCAAAAACGTCATAATGTGACCGCAGCATGAGTTTTCAGGTGATCATGTTGCATTCACCTCTGTTTTGAAATAAATATATATCCTTACCAAAAGTGATGGTTTCCCCACGAGAAAACGTCAAAAACGTCATAATGTGAGCGCAGCATGAGTTTTCAGGTGATCATGTTGAATTTACCTCTGTTTTGAGAAACTTGTATATCCTGACCAAAAGTGATGGTTTCCCCACGAGAAAATGTCAAAAACGTCATACTGTGAGCGCAGCATGAGTTTTCAGATGATCATGTTGCATTTACATCTGTTTTGAGAAACTTGTATATCCTGACGAAAAGTGATGATTTCCCCACGAGAAAACGTCAGAAACGTCATAATGTGACCGCAGCATGAGTTTTCAGGTGATCATGTTGAATTTACCTCTATTTTGAGAAACTTGTATATCCTGACCAAAAGTGATGGTTTCCCCACGAGAAAACGTCAAAAACGTCATAATGTGACCGCAGCATGAGTTTTCAGGTGATCATGTTGAATTTACCTCTGTTTTGAAATAAATATATATCCTTACCAAAAGTGATGGTTTCCCCACGAGAAAACGTCAAAAACGTCATAATGTGAGCGCAGCATGATTTTTTAGATGATCATGTTGCATTCACCTGTTTTGAAAAAAATGTGTCTCCTTCCCAAAAGTGATGGTTTCCCCTCGAGAACACGTCAAAAACGTCATAATGTGACCGCAGCATGAGTTTTCAGGTGATCATGTTGCATTCACCTCTGTTTTGAAATAAATATATATCCTTACCAAAAGTGATGGTTTCCCCACCAGAAAACGTCAAAAACGTCATAATGTGAGCGCAGCATGAGTTTTCAGGTGATCATGTTGAATTTACCTCTGTTTTGAAATAAATGTATCTCCTGACCAAAAGTGATGGTTTCCCCACGAGAAAACGTCAAAAACGTCATAATGTGAGCGCAGCATGAGTTTTCAGGTGATCATGTTGAATTTACCTCTGTTTTGAGAAACTTGTATATCCTGACCAAAAGTGATGGTTTCCCCACGAGAAAATGTCAAAAACGTCATACTGTGAGCGCAGCATGAGTTTTCAGATGATCATGTTGCATTTACATCTGTTTTGAGAAACTTGTATATCCTGACGAAAAGTGATGATTTCCCCACGAGAAAACGTCAGAAACGTCATAATTTGACCGCAGCATGAGTTTTCAGGTGATCATGTTGCATTTACCTCTGTTTTGAGAAACTTGTATCTCCTGACCAAAAGTGATGGTTTCCCCACGAGAAAACGTCAAAAACGTCATAATGTGAGCGCAGCATGAGTTTTCAGGTGATCATGTTGAATTTACCTCTGTTTTGAAATAAATGTATCTCCTGACCAAAAGTGATGGTTTCCCCACGAGAAAACGTCAAAAACGTCATAATGTGACCGCAGCATGAGTTTTCAGGTGATCATGTTTCATTCACATCTGTTTTGAAATAAATGTATCTCCTGACGAAAAGTGATGATTTCCCCACGAGAAAACGTCAGAAACGTCATAATGTGAGTTCAGCATGAGTTTTCAGATGATCATGTTGCATTTACATCTGTTTTGAGAAACTTGTATATCCTGACGAAAAGTGATGATTTCCCCACGAGAACACGTCAAAAACGTCATAATGTGAGCGCAGCATGAGTTTTCAGATGATCATGTTGCATTTACATCTGTTTTGAGAAACTTGTATCTCCTGACCAAAAGTGATGGTTTCCCCTCGAGAACACGTCAAAAACGTCATAATGTGACCGCAGCATGAATTTTCAGATGATCATGTTGCATTCACCTGTGTTTTGAAATAAATGTATCTCCTGACCAAAAGTGATGGTTTTCCCACGAGAAAACGTCAAAAACGTCATAATGTGAGTTCAGCATGAGTTTTCAGATGACCATGTTGCATTTACATCTGTTTTGAGAAACTTGTATATCCTGACGAAAAGTGATGATTTCCCCACGAGAACACGTCAAAAACGTCATAATGTGAGCGCAGCATGAGTTTTCAGATGATCATGTTGCATTCACCTCTGTTTTGAAATTAATGTATCTCCTGACCAAAAGTGATGGTTTCCCCACGAGAAAACGTCAAAAACGTCATAATGTGACCGCAAGAAATAGTTTTCAGGTGATCATGTTGCATTCACCTCTGTTTTGAAAAAAAAGTGTCTCTTTCCCAAAAGTGATGGTTTCCCCTCGAGAAGACGTCAAAAACGTCATAATGTGACCGCAGCATGATTTTTTAGTTGATCATGTTGCATTCACCTTTGTTTTGAAAAAAATGTGTCTCCTTCCCAAAAGTGATGGTTTCCCCTCGAGAACACGTCAAAAACGTCATAATGTGAGCGCAGCATGAGTTTTCAGATGATCATGTTGCATTCCCCTCTGTTTTGAAATAAATGTATCTCCTGACCAAAAGGGATGGTTTCCCCACGAGAAAACGTCAAAAACGTCATAATGTGACCACAAGCAATAGTTTTCAGGTGATCATGTTGCATTCACCTCTGTTTGAAAAAAAGTGTCTCTTTCCCAAAAAGTGATGGTTTCCCCCTCGAGAACAAGTCAAAAACGTCATAATGTGACCGCAGCATGAGTTTTCAGGTGATCATGTTACATTTACGTCTGTTTTGAGAAACTTGTATCTCCTGACTAAAAGTGATGGTTTCCCCACGAGTAGACGTCAAAAATGTCATAATGTGACCGCAGCATGAGTTTTCAGGTGATCATGTTGCATTTACGTCTGTTTGAGAAACTTGTATCTCCTGACCAAAAGTGAAGGTTTCCCCACGAGAAAACGTCAGAAACGTCATAATGTGACCGCAGCATGAGTTTTCAGGTGATCATGTTGCATTCACCTTTGTTTTGAAAAAAATGTGTCTCCTTCCCAAAAGTGATGGTTTCCCTCGAGAACAGGTCAAAAACGTCATAATGTGACCGCAGCATGAGTTTTCAGGTGATCATGTTACATTTACGTCTGTTTTTGAGAAACTTGTATCTCCTGACTAAAAGTGATGGTTTCCCCACGAGTAGACGTCAAAAATGTCATAATGTGACCGCAGCATGAGTTTTCAGGTGATCATGTTGCATTTAGTCGTCTGTTTTGAGAAACTTGTATCTCCTGACCAAAAGTGAAGGTTTCCCCACGAGAAAACGTCAGAAACGTCATAATGTGACCGCAGCATGAGTTTTCAGGTGATCATGTTGAATTTACCTCTATTTTGAGAAACTTGTATATCCTGACCAAAAGTAATGGTTTCCCCACGAGAAAACGTCAAAAACGTCATACTGTGAGCGCAGCATGAGTTTTCAGATGATCATGTTGCATTTACATCTGTTTTGAGAAACTTGTATCTCCTGACCAAAAGTGATGGTTTCTCCACGAGAATACGTCAAAAACGTCATAATGTGACCGCAGCATGAGTTTTCAGGTGATCATGTTGAATTTACCTCTATTTTGAGAAACTTGTATATCCTGACCAACAGTGATGGTTTCCCCACGAGAATACGTCAAAAACGTCATAATGTGACCGCAGCATGAGTTTTCAGGTGATCATGTTGAATTTACCTCTGTTTTGAAATAAATATATATCCTTACCAAAAGTGATGGTTTCCCCACGAGAAAACGTCAAAAACGTCATAATGTGAGCGCAGCATGAGTTTTCAGGTGATCATGTTGCATTCACCTCTGTTTTGAAATAAATATATATCCTTACCAAAAGTGATGGTTTCCCCACCAGAAAACGTCAAAAACGTCATAATGTGAGCGCAGCATGAGTTTTCAGGTGATCATGTTGAATTTACCTCTGTTTTGAAATAAATGTATCTCCTGACCAAAAGTGATGGTTTCCCCACGAGAAAACGTCAAAAACGTCATAATGTGAGCGCAGCATGAGTTTTCAGGTGATCATGTTGAATTTACCTCTGTTTTGAGAAACTTGTATATCCTGACCAAAAGTGATGGTTTCCCCACGAGAAAACGTCAAAAACGTCATACTGTGAGCGCAGCATGAGTTTTCAGGTGATCATGTTGAATTTACCTCTATTTTGAGAAACTTGTATATCCTGACCAAAAGTGATGGTTTCCCCACGAGAAAACGTCAAAAACGTCATAATGTGACCGCAGCATGAGTTTTCAGGTGATCATGTTGAATTTACCTCTGTTTTGAAATAAATATATATCCTTACCAAAAGTGA
Source organism: Takifugu ocellatus (assembly GCA_027382335.1). Taxonomy (NCBI): domain Eukaryota; kingdom Metazoa; phylum Chordata; class Actinopteri; order Tetraodontiformes; family Tetraodontidae; genus Takifugu; species Takifugu ocellatus. The sequence continues at coordinate 17,124,425 of JAPVLW010000016.1, read as the reverse complement.
TGGTTTCCCCACGAGAAAACGTCAAAAACGTCATAATGTGAGCGCAGCATGATTTTTTAGATGATCATGTTGCATTCACCTGTTTTGAAAAAAATGTGTCTCCTTCCCAAAAGTGATGGTTTCCCCTCGAGAACACGTCAAAAACGTCATAATGTGACCGCAGCATGAGTTTTCAGGTGATCATGTTGCATTCACCTCTGTTTTGAAATAAATATATATCCTTACCAAAAGTGATGGTTTCCCCACCAGAAAACGTCAAAAACGTCATAATGTGAGCGCAGCATGAGTTTTCAGGTGATCATGTTGAATTTACCTCTGTTTTGAAATAAATGTATCTCCTGACCAAAAGTGATGGTTTCCCCACGAGAAAACGTCAAAAACGTCATAATGTGACCGCAGCATGAGTTTTCAGGTGATCATGTTTCATTCACATCTGTTTTGAAATAAATGTATCTCCTGACGAAAAGTGATGATTTCCCCACGAGAAAACGTCAGAAACGTCATAATGTGAGTTCAGCATGAGTTTTCAGATGATCATGTTGCATTTACATCTGTTTTGAGAAACTTGTATATCCTGACGAAAAGTGATGATTTCCCCACGAGAACACGTCAAAAACGTCATAATGTGAGCGCAGCATGAGTTTTCAGATGATCATGTTGCATTTACATCTGTTTTGAGAAACTTGTATCTCCTGACCAAAAGTGATGGTTTCCCCTCGAGAACACGTCAAAAACGTCATAATGTGACCGCAGCATGAATTTTCAGATGATCATGTTGCATTCACCTGTGTTTTGAAATAAATGTATCTCCTGACCAAAAGTGATGGTTTTCCCACGAGAAAACGTCAAAAACGTCATAATGTGAGTTCAGCATGAGTTTTCAGATGACCATGTTGCATTTACATCTGTTTTGAGAAACTTGTATATCCTGACGAAAAGTGATGATTTCCCCACGAGAACACGTCAAAAACGTCATAATGTGAGCGCAGCATGAGTTTTCAGATGATCATGTTGCATTCACCTCTGTTTTGAAATTAATGTATCTCCTGACCAAAAGTGATGGTTTCCCCACGAGAAAACGTCAAAAACGTCATAATGTGACCGCAAGAAATAGTTTTCAGGTGATCATGTTGCATTCACCTCTGTTTTGAAAAAAAAGTGTCTCTTTCCCAAAAGTGATGGTTTCCCCTCGAGAAGACGTCAAAAACGTCATAATGTGACCGCAGCATGATTTTTTAGTTGATCATGTTGCATTCACCTTTGTTTTGAAAAAAATGTGTCTCCTTCCCAAAAGTGATGGTTTCCCCTCGAGAACACGTCAAAAACGTCATAATGTGAGCGCAGCATGAGTTTTCAGATGATCATGTTGCATTCCCCTCTGTTTTGAAATAAATGTATCTCCTGACCAAAAGGGATGGTTTCCCCACGAGAAAACGTCAAAAACGTCATAATGTGACCACAAGCAATAGTTTTCAGGTGATCATGTTGCATTCACCTCTGTTTTGAAAAAAAGTGTCTCTTTCCCAAAAGTGATGGTTTCCCCTCGAGAACAAGTCAAAAACGTCATAATGTGACCGCAGCATGAGTTTTCAGGTGATCATGTTACATTTACGTCTGTTTTGAGAAACTTGTATCTCCTGACTAAAAGTGATGGTTTCCCCACGAGTAGACGTCAAAAATGTCATAATGTGACCGCAGCATGAGTTTTCAGGTGATCATGTTGCATTTACGTCTGTTTTGAGAAACTTGTATCTCCTGACCAAAAGTGAAGGTTTCCCCACGAGAAAACGTCAGAAACGTCATAATGTGACCGCAGCATGAGTTTTCAGGTGATCATGTTGCATTCACCTTTGTTTTGAAAAAAATGTGTCTCCTTCCCAAAAGTGATGGTTTCCCCTCGAGAACAGGTCAAAAACGTCATAATGTGACCGCAGCATGAGTTTTCAGGTGATCATGTTACATTTACGTCTGTTTTGAGAAACTTGTATCTCCTGACTAAAAGTGATGGTTTCCCCACGAGTAGACGTCAAAAATGTCATAATGTGACCGCAGCATGAGTTTTCAGGTGATCATGTTGCATTTACGTCTGTTTTGAGAAACTTGTATCTCCTGACCAAAAGTGAAGGTTTCCCCACGAGAAAACGTCAGAAACGTCATAATGTGACCGCAGCATGAGTTTTCAGGTGATCATGTTGAATTTACCTCTATTTTGAGAAACTTGTATATCCTGACCAAAAGTAATGGTTTCCCCACGAGAAAACGTCAAAAACGTCATACTGTGAGCGCAGCATGAGTTTTCAGATGATCATGTTGCATTTACATCTGTTTTGAGAAACTTGTATCTCCTGACCAAAAGTGATGGTTTCTCCACGAGAATACGTCAAAAACGTCATAATGTGACCGCAGCATGAGTTTTCAGGTGATCATGTTGAATTTACCTCTATTTTGAGAAACTTGTATATCCTGACCAACAGTGATGGTTTCCCCACGAGAATACGTCAAAAACGTCATAATGTGACCGCAGCATGAGTTTTCAGGTGATCATGTTGAATTTACCTCTGTTTTGAAATAAATATATATCCTTACCAAAAGTGATGGTTTCCCCACGAGAAAACGTCAAAAACGTCATAATGTGAGCGCAGCATGAGTTTTCAGGTGATCATGTTGCATTCACCTCTGTTTTGAAATAAATATATATCCTTACCAAAAGTGATGGTTTCCCCACCAGAAAACGTCAAAAACGTCATAATGTGAGCGCAGCATGAGTTTTCAGGTGATCATGTTGAATTTACCTCTGTTTTGAAATAAATGTATCTCCTGACCAAAAGTGATGGTTTCCCCACGAGAAAACGTCAAAAACGTCATAATGTGAGCGCAGCATGAGTTTTCAGGTGATCATGTTGAATTTACCTCTGTTTTGAGAAACTTGTATATCCTGACGAAAAGTGATGATTTCCCCACGAGAAAACGTCAGAAACGTCATAATGTGACCGCAGCATGAGTTTTCAGGTGATCATGTTGCATTTACCTCTGTTTTGAGAAACTTGTATCTCCTGACCAAAAGTGATGGTTTCCCAACGAGAAAACGTCAGAAACGTAATAATTTGACCGCAGCATGAGTTTTCAGGTGATCATGTTGCATTCACATCTGTTTTGAAATAAATGTATCTCCTGACCAAAAGTGATGGTTTCCCCACGAGAAAACGTCAAAAACGTCATAATGTGACCGCAGCATGAGTTTTCAGGTGATCATGTTTCATTCACATCTGTTTTGAAATAAATGTATCTCCTGACGAAAAGTGATGATTTCCCCACGAGAAAACGTCAGAAACGTCATAATGTGACCGCAGCATGAGTTTTCAGGTGATCATGTTGCATTTACCTCTGTTTTGAGAAACTTGTATCTCCTGACCAAAAGTGATGGTTTCCCCTCGAGAACACGTCAAAAACGTCATAATGTGACCGCAGCATGAGTTTTCAGATGATCATGTTGCATTTACATCTGTTTTGAGAAACTTGTATATCCTGACGAAAAGTGATGATTTCCCCACGAGAACACGTCAAAAACGTCATAATGTGAGCGCAGCATGAGTTTTCAGATGACCATGTTGCATTTACATCTGTTTTGAGAAACTTGTATATCCTGACGAAAAGTGATGATTTCCCCACGAGAACACGTCAAAAACGTCATAATGTGAGCGCAGCATGAGTTTTCAGATGATCATGTTGCATTCACCTCTGTTTTGAAATTAATGTATCTCCTGACCAAAAGTGATGGTTTCCCCACGAGAAAACGTCAAAAACGTCATAATGTGACCGCAAGCAATAGTTTTCAGGTGATCATGTTGCATTCACCTCTGTTTTGAAAAAAAAGTGTCTCTTTCCCAAAAGTGATGGTTTCCCCTCGAGAAGACGTCAAAAACGTCATAATGTGACCGCAGCATGAGTTTTCAGGTGATCATGTTACATTTACGTCTGTTTTGAGAAACTTGTATCTCCTGACTAAAAGTGATGGTTTCCCCACGAGAAGACGTCAAAAACGTCATAATGTGACCGCAGCATGATTTTTTAGATGATCATGTTGCATTCACCTTTGTTTTGAAAAAAATGTGTCTCCTTCCCAAAAGTGATGGTTTCCCCTCGAGAACACGTCAAAAACGTCATAATGTGAGCGCAGCATGAGTTTTCAGATGATCGTGTTGCATTCACCTCTGTTTTGAAATAAATGTATCTCCTGACCAAAAGTGATGGTTTCCCCACGAGCAGACGTCAAAAACGTCATAATGTGACCGCAGCATGAGTTTTCAGGTGAGCATGTTGCATTTACCTTTGTTTTGAAATAAATGTATCTCCTGACCAAAAGTGATGATTTCCCCACGAGAAAACGTCAGAAACGTCATAATGTGACCGCAAGCAATAGTTTTCAGGTGATCATGTTGCATTTACCTCTGTTTTGAGAAACTTGTATCTCCTGACCAAAAGTGATGGTTTCCCCACGAGAAAACGTCAAAAGCATCATGATGTGACCGCAGCATGAGTTTTCAGATGATCATGTTGCATTCACCTCTGTTTTGAGAACCTTGTGTCTCCTGACCAAAAGTGATGGTTTCCCCACGAGAAGACGTCAAAAACGTCATAATGTGACCGCAGCATGATTTTTTAGTTGATCATGTTGCATTCACCTTTGTTTTGAAAAAAATGTGTCTCCTTCCCAAAAGTGATGGTTTCCCCTCGAGAACACGTCAAAAACGTCATAATGTGAGCGCAGCATGAGTTTTCAGATGATCATGTTGCATTCCCCTCTGTTTTGAAATAAATGTATCTCCTGACCAAAAGGGATGGTTTCCCCACGAGAAAACGTCAAAAACGTCATAATGTGACCACAAGCAATAGTTTTCAGGTGATCATGTTGCATTCACCTCTGTTTTGAAAAAAAGTGTCTCTTTCCCAAACGTGATGGTTTCCCCTCGAGAACAAGTCAAAAACGTCATAATGTGACCGCAGCATGAGTTTTCAGGTGATCATGTTACATTTACGTCTGTTTTGAGAAACTTGTATCTCCTGACTAAAAGTGATGGTTTCCCCACGAGTAGACGTCAAAAATGTCATAATGTGACCGCAGCATGAGTTTTCAGGTGATCATGTTGCATTTACGTCTGTTTTGAGAAACTTGTATCTCCTGACCAAAAGTGATGGTTTCCCCACGAGAAAACGTCAGAAACGTCATAATGTGACCGCAGCATGAGTTTTCAGGTGATCATGTTGCATTCACCTTTGTTTTGAAAAAAATGTGTCTCCTTCCCAAAAGTGATGGTTTCCCCTCGAGAACACGTCAAAAACGTCATAATGTGAGCGCAGCATGAGTTTTCAGATGATCGTGTTGCATTCACCTCTGTTTTGAAATAAATGTATCTCCTGACCAAAAGTGATGGTTTCTCCACGAGAATACGTCAAAAACGTCATAATGTGACCGCAGCATGAGTTTTCAGGTGATCATGTTGAATTTACCTCTATTTTGAGAAACTTGTATATCCTGACCAACAGTGATGGTTTCCCCACGAGAAAACGTCAAAAACGTCATAATGTGACCGCAGCATGAGTTTTCAGGTGATCATGTTGAATTTACCTCTGTTTTGAAATAAATATATATCCTTACCAAAAGTGATGGTTTCCGCACGAGAAAACGTCAAAAACGTCATAATGTGAGCGCAGCATGAGTTTTCAGGTGATCATGTTGCATTCACCTCTGTTTTGAAATAAATATATATCCTTACCAAAAGTGATGGTTTCCCCACCAGAAAACGTCAAAAACGTCATAATGTGAGCGCAGCATGAGTTTTCAGGTGATCATGTTGAATTTACCTCTGTTTTGAAATAAATGTATCTCCTGACCAAAAGTGATGGTTTCCCCACGAGAAAACGTCAAAAACGTCATAATGTGAGCGCAGCATGAGTTTTCAGGTGATCATGTTGAATTTACCTCTGTTTTGAGAAACTTGTATATCCTGACCAAAAGTGATGGTTTCCCCACGAGAAAACGTCAAAAACGTCATACTGTGAGCGCAGCATGAGTTTTCAGATGATCATGTTGCATTTACATCTGTTTTGAGAAACTTGTATATCCTGACGAAAAGTGATGATTTCCCCACGAGAAAACGTCAGAAACGTCATAATGTGACCGCAGCATGAGTTTTCAGGTGATCATGTTGCATTTACCTCTGTTTTGAGAAACTTGTATCTCCTGACCAAAAGTGATGGTTTCCCCACGAGAAAACGTCAAAAACGTCATAATGTGAGCGCAGCATGAGTTTTCAGGTGATCATGTTGAATTTACCTCTGTTTTGAAATAAATGTATCTCCTGACCAAAAGTGATGGTTTCCCCACGAGAAAACGTCAAAAACGTCATAATGTGAGCGCAGCATGAGTTTTCAGGTGATCATGTTGAATTTACCTCTGTTTTGAGAAACTTGTATCTCCTGACCAAAAGTGATGGTTTCCCCTCGAGAACACGTCAAAAACGTCATAATGTGACCGCAGCATGAATTTTCAGATGATCAGGTTGCATTTACATCTGTTTTGAGAAACTTGTATATCCTGACGAAAAGTGATGATTTCCCCACGAGAAAACGTCAGAAACGTCATAATGTGAGTTCAGCATGAGTTTTCAGATGATCATGTTGCATTTACATCTGTTTTGAGAAACTTGTATATCCTGACGAAAAGTGATGATTTCCCCACGAGAACACGTCAAAAACGTCATAATGTGAGCGCAGCATGAGTTTTCAGATGATCATGTTGCATTTACATCTGTTTTGAGAAACTTGTATCTCCTGACCAAAAGTGATGGTTTCCCCTCGAGAACACGTCAAAAACGGCATAATGTGACCGCAGCATGAATTTTCAGATGATCATGTTGCATTCACCTGTGTTTTGAAATAAATGTATCTCCTGACCAAAAGTGATGGTTTTCCCACGAGAAAACGTCAAAAACGTCATAATGTGAGTTCAGCATGAGTTTTCAGATGATCATGTTGCATTTACATCTGTTTTGAGAAACTTGTATATCCTGACGAAAAGTGATGATTTCCCCACGAGAACACGTCAAAAACGTCATAATGTGAGCGCAGCATGAGTTTTCAGATGATCATGTTGCATTCACCTCTGTTTTGAAATTAATGTATCTCCTGACGAAAAGTGATGGTTTCCCCACGAGAAAACGTCAAAAACGTCATAATGTGACCGCAAGCAATAGTTTTCAGGTGATCATGTTGCATTCACCTCTGTTTTGAAAAAAAAGTGTCTCTTTCCCAAAAGTGATGGTTTCCCCTCGAGAACACGTCAAAAACGTCATAATGTGACCGCAGCATGAGTTTTCAGGTGATCATGTTACATTTACGTCTGTTTTGAGAAACTTGTATCTCCTGACTAAAAGTGATGGTTTCCCCACGACAAGACGTCAAAAACGTCATAATGTGACCGCAGCATGATTTTTCAGATGATCGTGTTGCATTCACCTCTGTTTTGAAATAAATGTATCTCCTGACCAAAAGTGATGGTTTCCCCACGAGCAGACGTCAAAAACGTCATAATGTGACCGCAGCATGAGTTTTCAGGTGAGCATGTTGCATTTACCTTTGTTTTGAAATAAATGTATCTCCTGACCAAAAGTGATGATTTCCCCACGAGAAAACGTCAGAAACGTCATAATGTGACCGCAGCATGAGTTTTCAGGTGATCATGTTGCATTTACCTCTGTTTTGAGAAACTTGTATCTCCTGACTAAAAGTGATGGTTTCCCCACGAGAAGACGTCAAAAACGTCATAATGTGACCGCAGCATGATTTTTTAGATGATCATGTTGCATTCACCTTTGTTTTGAAAAAAATGTGTCTCCTTCCCAAAAGTGATGGTTTCCCCTCGAGAACACGTCAAAAACGTCATAATGTGACCGCAGCATGAGTTTTCAGATAAATCATGTTGCATTCCCCTCTGTTTTGAAATAAATGTATCTCCTCACCAAAAGGGATGGTTTCCCCACGAGAAAACGTCAAAAACGTCATAATGTGAGCGCAGCATGAGTTTTCAGGTGATCATGTTGCATTTACATCTGTTTTGAGAAACTTGTATCTCCTGACCAAAAGTGATGGTTTCCCCACGAGAAAACTTCAGAAACGTCATAATGTGACCGCAGCATGAGTTTTCAGGTGATCATGTTGAATTTACCTCTGTTTTGAAATAAATATATATCCTTACCAAAAGTGATGGTTTCCGCACGAGAAAACGTCAAAAACGTCATAATGTGAGCGCAGCATGAGTTTTCAGGTGATCATGTTGCATTCACCTCTGTTTTGAAATAAATATATATCCTTACCAAAAGTGATGGTTTCCCTACCAGAAAACGTCAAAAACGTCATAATGTGAGCGCAGCATGAGTTTTCAGGTGATCATGTTGAATTTACCTCTGTTTTGAAATAAATGTATCTCCTGACCAAAAGTGATGGTTTCCCCACGAGAAAACGTCAAAAACGTCATAATGTGAGCGCAGCATGAGTTTTCAGGTGATCATGTTGAATTTACCTCTGTTTTGAGAAACTTGTATATCCTGACCAAAAGTGATGGTTTCCCCACGAGAAAACGTCAAAAACGTCATACTGTGAGCGCAGCATGAGTTTTCAGATGATCATGTTGCATTTACATCTGTTTTGAGAAACTTGTATATCCTGACGAAAAGTGATGATTTCCCCACGAGAAAACGTCAGAAACGTCATAATGTGACCGCAGCATGAGTTTTCAGGTGATCATGTTGCATTTACCTCTGTTTTGAGAAACTTGTATCTCCTGACCAAAAGTGATGGTTTCCCCACGAGAAAACGTCAAAAACGTCATAATGTGAGCGCAGCATGAGTTTTCAGGTGATCATGTTGAATTTACCTCTGTTTTGAAATAAATGTATCTCCTGACCAAAAGTGATGGTTTCCCCACGAGAAAACGTCAAAAACGTCATAATGTGAGCGCAGCATGAGTTTTCAGGTGATCATGTTGAATTTACCTCTGTTTTGAGAAACTTGTATCTCCTGACCAAAAGTGATGGTTTCCCCTCGAGAACACGTCAAAAACGTCATAATGTGACCGCAGCATGAATTTTCAGATGATCAGGTTGCATTTACATCTGTTTTGAGAAACTTGTATATCCTGACGAAAAGTGATGATTTCCCCACGAGAAAACGTCAGAAACGTCATAATGTGAGTTCAGCATGAGTTTTCAGATGATCATGTTGCATTTACATCTGTTTTGAGAAACTTGTATATCCTGACGAAAAGTGATGATTTCCCCACGAGAACACGTCAAAAACGTCATAATGTGAGCGCAGCATGAGTTTTCAGATGATCATGTTGCATTTACATCTGTTTTGAGAAACTTGTATCTCCTGACCAAAAGTGATGGTTTCCCCTCGAGAACACGTCAAAAACGGCATAATGTGACCGCAGCATGAATTTTCAGATGATCATGTTGCATTCACCTGTGTTTTGAAATAAATGTATCTCCTGACCAAAAGTGATGGTTTTCCCACGAGAAAACGTCAAAAACGTCATAATGTGAGTTCAGCATGAGTTTTCAGATGATCATGTTGCATTTACATCTGTTTTGAGAAACTTGTATATCCTGACGAAAAGTGATGATTTCCCCACGAGAACACGTCAAAAACGTCATAATGTGAGCGCAGCATGAGTTTTCAGATGATCATGTTGCATTCACCTCTGTTTTGAAATTAATGTATCTCCTGACCAAAAGTGATGGTTTCCCCACGAGAAAACGTCAAAAACGTCATAATGTGACCGCAAGCAATAGTTTTCAGGTGATCATGTTGCATTCACCTCTGTTTTGAAAAAAAAGTGTCTCTTTCCCAAAAGTGATGGTTTCCCCTCGAGAACACGTCAAAAACGTCATAATGTGACCGCAGCATGAGTTTTCAGGTGATCATGTTACATTTACGTCTGTTTTGAGAAACTTGTATCTCCTGACTAAAAGTGATGGTTTCCCCACGACAAGACGTCAAAAACGTCATAATGTGACCGCAGCATGATTTTTCAGATGATCGTGTTGCATTCACCTCTGTTTTGAAATAAATGTATCTCCTGACCAAAAGTGATGGTTTCCCCACGAGCAGACGTCAAAAACGTCATAATGTGACCGCAGCATGAGTTTTCAGGTGAGCATGTTGCATTTACCTTTGTTTTGAAATAAATGTATCTCCTGACCAAAAGTGATGATTTCCCCACGAGAAAACGTCAGAAACGTCATAATGTGACCGCAGCATGAGTTTTCAGGTGATCATGTTGCATTTACCTCTGTTTTGAGAAACTTGTATCTCCTGACTAAAAGTGATGGTTTCCCCACGAGAAGACGTCAAAAACGTCATAATGTGACCGCAGCATGATTTTTTAGATGATCATGTTGCATTCACCTTTGTTTTGAAAAAAATGTGTCTCCTTCCCAAAAGTGATGGTTTCCCCTCGAGAACACGTCAAAAACGTCATAATGTGACCGCAGCATGAGTTTTCAGATAAATCATGTTGCATTCCCCTCTGTTTTGAAATAAATGTATCTCCTCACCAAAAGGGATGGTTTCCCCACGAGAAAACGTCAAAAACGTCATAATGTGAGCGCAGCATGAGTTTTCAGGTGATCATGTTGCATTTACATCTGTTTTGAGAAACTTGTATCTCCTGACCAAAAGTGATGGTTTCCCCACGAGAAAACTTCAGAAACGTCATAATGTGACCGCAGCATGAGTTTTCAGGTGATCATGTTGCATTCACCTCTGTTTTGAAAAAAAGTGTCTTTCCCAAAAGTGATGATTTCCCCACGAGAAAACGTCAGAAACGTCATAATGTGACCGCAGCATGAGTTTTCAGGTGATCATGTTGCATTTACCTCTGTTTTGAGAAACTTGTATCTCCTGACCAAAAGTGATGGTTTCCCCACGAGAAAACGTCAAAAACGTCATAATGTGAGCGCAGCATGAGTTTTCAGGTGATCATGTTGAATTTACCTCTGTTTTGAAATAAATGTATCTCCTGACCAAAAGTGATGGTTTCCCCACGAGAAAACGTCAAAAACGTCATAATGTGAGCGCAGCATGAGTTTTCAGGTGATCATGTTGAATTTACCTCTGTTTTGAGAAACTTGTATCTCCTGACCAAAAGTGATGGTTTCCCCTCGAGAACACGTCAAAAACGTCATAATGTGACCGCAGCATGAATTTTCAGATGATCAGGTTGCATTTACATCTGTTTTGAGAAACTTGTATATCCTGACGAAAAGTGATGATTTCCCCACGAGAAAACGTCAGAAACGTCATAATGTGAGTTCAGCATGAGTTTTCAGATGATCATGTTGCATTTACATCTGTTTTGAGAAACTTGTATATCCTGACGAAAAGTGATGATTTCCCCACGAGAACACGTCAAAAACGTCATAATGTGAGCGCAGCATGAGTTTTCAGATGATCATGTTGCATTTACATCTGTTTTGAGAAACTTGTATCTCCTGACCAAAAGTGATGGTTTCCCCTCGAGAACACGTCAAAAACGGCATAATGTGACCGCAGCATGAATTTTCAGATGATCATGTTGCATTCACCTGTGTTTTGAAATAAATGTATCTCCTGACCAAAAGTGATGGTTTTCCCACGAGAAAACGTCAAAAACGTCATAATGTGAGTTCAGCATGAGTTTTCAGATGATCATGTTGCATTTACATCTGTTTTGAGAAACTTGTATATCCTGACGAAAAGTGATGATTTCCCCACGAGAACACGTCAAAAACGTCATAATGTGAGCGCAGCATGAGTTTTCAGATGATCATGTTGCATTCACCTCTGTTTTGAAATTAATGTATCTCCTGACCAAAAGTGATGGTTTCCCCACGAGAAAACGTCAAAAACGTCATAATGTGACCGCAAGCAATAGTTTTCAGGTGATCATGTTGCATTCACCTCTGTTTTGAAAAAAAAGTGTCTCTTTCCCAAAAGTGATGGTTTCCCCTCGAGAACACGTCAAAAACGTCATAATGTGACCGCAGCATGAGTTTTCAGGTGATCATGTTACATTTACGTCTGTTTTGAGAAACTTGTATCTCCTGACTAAAAGTGATGGTTTCCCCACGACAAGACGTCAAAAACGTCATAATGTGACCGCAGCATGATTTTTCAGATGATCGTGTTGCATTCACCTCTGTTTTGAAATAAATGTATCTCCTGACCAAAAGTGATGGTTTCCCCACGAGCAGACGTCAAAAACGTCATAATGTGACCGCAGCATGAGTTTTCAGGTGAGCATGTTGCATTTACCTTTGTTTTGAAATAAATGTATCTCCTGACCAAAAGTGATGATTTCCCCACGAGAAAACGTCAGAAACGTCATAATGTGACCGCAGCATGAGTTTTCAGGTGATCATGTTGCATTTACCTCTGTTTTGAGAAACTTGTATCTCCTGACTAAAAGTGATGGTTTCCCCACGAGAAGACGTCAAAAACGTCATAATGTGACCGCAGCATGATTTTTTAGATGATCATGTTGCATTCACCTTTGTTTTGAAAAAAATGTGTCTCCTTCCCAAAAGTGATGGTTTCCCCTCGAGAACACGTCAAAAACGTCATAATGTGACCGCAGCATGAGTTTTCAGATAAATCATGTTGCATTCCCCTCTGTTTTGAAATAAATGTATCTCCTCACCAAAAGGGATGGTTTCCCCACGAGAAAACGTCAAAAACGTCATAATGTGAGCGCAGCATGAGTTTTCAGGTGATCATGTTGCATTTACATCTGTTTTGAGAAACTTGTATCTCCTGACCAAAAGTGATGGTTTCCCCACGAGAAAACTTCAGAAACGTCATAATGTGACCGCAGCATGAGTTTTCAGGTGATCATGTTGAATTTACCTCTGTTTTGAAATAAATATATATCCTTACCAAAAGTGATGGTTTCCGCACGAGAAAACGTCAAAAACGTCATAATGTGAGCGCAGCATGAGTTTTCAGGTGATCATGTTGCATTCACCTCTGTTTTGAAATAAATATATATCCTTACCAAAAGTGATGGTTTCCCCACCAGAAAACGTCAAAAACGTCATAATGTGAGCGCAGCATGAGTTTTCAGGTGATCATGTTGAATTTACCTCTGTTTTGAAATAAATGTATCTCCTGACCAAAAGTGATGGTTTCCCCACGAGAAAACGTCAAAAACGTCATAATGTGAGCGCAGCATGAGTTTTCAGGTGATCATGTTGAATTTACCTCTGTTTTGAGAAACTTGTATATCCTGACCAAAAGTGATGGTTTCCCCACGAGAAAACGTCAAAAACGTCATACTGTGAGCGCAGCATGAGTTTTCAGGTGATCATGTTGCATTTACCTCTGTTTTGAGAAACTTGTATCTCCTGACCAAAAGTGATGGTTTCCCCACGAGAAAACGTCAAAAACGTCATAATGTGAGCGCAGCATGAGTTTTCAGGTGATCATGTTGAATTTACCTCTGTTTTGAAATAAATGTATCTCCTGACCAAAAGTGATGGTTTCCCCACGAGAAAACGTCAAAAACGTCATAATGTGAGCGCAGCATGAGTTTTCAGGTGATCATGTTGAATTTACCTCTGTTTTGAGAAACTTGTATCTCCTGACCAAAAGTGATGGTTTCCCCTCGAGAACACGTCAAAAACGTCATAATGTGACCGCAGCATGAATTTTCAGATGATCAGGTTGCATTTACATCTGTTTTGAGAAACTTGTATATCCTGACGAAAAGTGATGATTTCCCCACGAGAAAACGTCAGAAACGTCATAATGTGAGTTCAGCATGAGTTTTCAGATGATCATGTTGCATTTACATCTGTTTTGAGAAACTTGTATATCCTGACGAAAAGTGATGATTTCCCCACGAGAACACGTCAAAAACGTCATAATGTGAGCGCAGCATGAGTTTTCAGATGATCATGTTGCATTTACATCTGTTTTGAGAAACTTGTATCTCCTGACCAAAAGTGATGGTTTCCCCTCGAGAACACGTCAAAAACGGCATAATGTGACCGCAGCATGAATTTTCAGATGATCATGTTGCATTCACCTGTGTTTTGAAATAAATGTATCTCCTGACCAAAAGTGATGGTTTTCCCACGAGAAAACGTCAAAAACGTCATAATGTGAGTTCAGCATGAGTTTTCAGATGATCATGTTGCATTTACATCTGTTTTGAGAAACTTGTATATCCTGACGAAAAGTGATGATTTCCCCACGAGAACACGTCAAAAACGTCATAATGTGAGCGCAGCATGAGTTTTCAGATGATCATGTTGCATTCACCTCTGTTTTGAAATTAATGTATCTCCTGACCAAAAGTGATGGTTTCCCCACGAGAAAACGTCAAAAACGTCATAATGTGACCGCAAGCAATAGTTTTCAGGTGATCATGTTGCATTCACCTCTGTTTTGAAAAAAAAGTGTCTCTTTCCCAAAAGTGATGGTTTCCCCTCGAGAACACGTCAAAAACGTCATAATGTGACCGCAGCATGAGTTTTCAGGTGATCATGTTACATTTACGTCTGTTTTGAGAAACTTGTATCTCCTGACTAAAAGTGATGGTTTCCCCACGACAAGACGTCAAAAACGTCATAATGTGACCGCAGCATGATTTTTCAGATGATCGTGTTGCATTCACCTCTGTTTTGAAATAAATGTATCTCCTGACCAAAAGTGATGGTTTCCCCACGAGCAGACGTCAAAAACGTCATAATGTGACCGCAGCATGAGTTTTCAGGTGAGCATGTTGCATTTACCTTTGTTTTGAAATAAATGTATCTCCTGACCAAAAGTGATGATTTCCCCACGAGAAAACGTCAGAAACGTCATAATGTGACCGCAGCATGAGTTTTCAGGTGATCATGTTGCATTTACCTCTGTTTTGAGAAACTTGTATCTCCTGACTAAAAGTGATGGTTTCCCCACGAGAAGACGTCAAAAACGTCATAATGTGACCGCAGCATGATTTTTTAGATGATCATGTTGCATTCACCTTTGTTTTGAAAAAAATGTGTCTCCTTCCCAAAAGTGATGGTTTCCCCTCGAGAACACGTCAAAAACGTCATAATGTGACCGCAGCATGAGTTTTCAGATAAATCATGTTGCATTCCCCTCTGTTTTGAAATAAATGTATCTCCTCACCAAAAGGGATGGTTTCCCCACGAGAAAACGTCAAAAACGTCATAATGTGAGCGCAGCATGAGTTTTCAGGTGATCATGTTGCATTTACATCTGTTTTGAGAAACTTGTATCTCCTGACCAAAAGTGATGGTTTCCCCACGAGAAAACTTCAGAAACGTCATAATGTGACCGCAGCATGAGTTTTCAGGTGATCATGTTGCATTCACCTCTGTTTTGAAAAAAAGTGTCTTTCCCAAAAGTGATGGTTTCCCCACGAGAAAACGTCAAAAACGTCATAATGTGAGCGCAGCATGAGTTTTCAGGTGATCATGTTGCATTTACCTCTGTTTTGAGAAACTTGTATCTCCTGACCAAAAGTGATGGTTTCCCCACGAGAAAACGTCAAAACGTCATAATGTGAGCGCAGCATGAGTTTTCAGGTGATCATGTTGAATTTACCTCTGTTTTGAAATAAATGTATCTCCTGACCAAAAGTGATGGTTTCCCCACGAGAAAACGTCAAAAACGTCATAATGTGAGCGCAGCATGAGTTTTCAGGTGATCATGTTGAATTTACCTCTGTTTTGAGAAACTTGTATCTCCTGACCAAAAGTGATGGTTTCCCCTCGAGAACACGTCAAAAACGTCATAATGTGACCGCAGCATGAATTTTCAGATGATCAGGTTGCATTTACATCTGTTTTGAGAAACTTGTATATCCTGACGAAAAGTGATGATTTCCCCACGAGAAAACGTCAGAAACGTCATAATGTGAGTTCAGCATGAGTTTTCAGATGATCATGTTGCATTTACATCTGTTTTGAGAAACTTGTATATCCTGACGAAAAGTGATGATTTCCCCACGAGAACACGTCAAAAACGTCATAATGTGAGCGCAGCATGAGTTTTCAGATGATCATGTTGCATTTACATCTGTTTTGAGAAACTTGTATCTCCTGACCAAAAGTGATGGTTTCCCCTCGAGAACACGTCAAAAACGTCATAATGTGACCGCAGCATGAATTTTCAGATGATCATGTTGCATTCACCTGTGTTTTTGAAATAAATGTATCTCCTGACCAAAAGTGATGGTTTTCCCACGAGAAAACGTCAAAAACGTCATAATGTGAGTTCAGCATGAGTTTTCAGATGATCATGTTGCATTTACATCTGTTTTGAGAAACTTGTATATCCTGACGAAAAGTGATGATTTCCCCACGAGAACACGTCAAAAACGTCATAATGTGAGCGCAGCATGAGTTTTCAGATGATCATGTTGCATTTACATCTGTTTTGAGAAACTTGTATCTCCTGACCAAAAGTGATGGTTTCCCCTCGAGAACACGTCAAAAACGTCATAATGTGACCGCAGCATGAATTTTCAGATGATCATGTTGCATTCACCTGTGTTTTGAAATAAATGTATCTCCTGACCAAAAGTGATGGTTTTCCCACGAGAAAACGTCAAAAACGTCATAATGTGAGTTCAGCATGAGTTTTCAGATGATCATGTTGCATTTACATCTGTTTTGAGAAACTTGTATCTCCTGACTAAAAGTGATGATTTCCCCACGAGAACACGTCAAAAACGTCATAATGTGAGCGCAGCATGAGTTTTCAGATGATCATGTTGCATTCACCTCTGTTTTGAAATTAATGTATCTCCTGACCAAAAGTGATGGTTTCCCCACGAGAAAACGTCAAAAACGTCATAATGTGACCGCAGCATGAGTTTTCAGGTGATCATGTTACATTTACGTCTGTTTTGAGAAACTTGTATCTCCTGACTAAAAGTGATGGTTTCCCCACGACAAGACGTCAAAAACGTCATAATGTGACCGCAGCATGATTTTTCAGATGATCGTGTTGCATTCACCTCTGTTTTGAAATAAATGTATCTCCTGACCAAAAGTGATGGTTTCCCCACGAGCAGACGTCAAAAACGTCATAATGTGACCGCAGCATGAGTTTTCAGGTGAGCATGTTGCATTTACCTTTGTTTTGAAATAAATGTATCTCCTGACCAAAAGTGATGATTTCCCCACGAGAAAACGTCAGAAACGTCATAATGTGACCGCAGCATGAGTTTTCAGGTGATCATGTTGCATTTACCTCTGTTTTGAGAAACTTGTATCTCCTGACTAAAAGTGATGGTTTCCCCACGAGAAGACGTCAAAAACGTCATAATGTGACCGCAGCATGATTTTTTAGATGATCATGTTGCATTCACCTTTGTTTTGAAAAAAATGTGTCTCCTTCCCAAAAGTGATGGTTTCCCCTCGAGAACACGTCAAAAACGTCATAATGTGACCGCAGCATGAGTTTTCAGATAAATCATGTTGCATTCCCCTCTGTTTTGAAATAAATGTATCTCCTCACCAAAAGGGATGGTTTCCCCACGAGAAAACGTCAAAAACGTCATAATGTGAGCGCAGCATGAGTTTTCAGGTGATCATGTTGCATTTACATCTGTTTTGAGAAACTTGTATCTCCTGACCAAAAGTGATGGTTTCCCCACGAGAAAACTTCAGAAACGTCATAATGTGACCGCAGCATGAGTTTTCAGGTGATCATGTTGCATTCACCTCTGTTTTGAAAAAAAGTGTCTTTCCCAAAAGTGATGGTTTCCCCACGAGAAAACGTCAAAAACGTCATAATGTGAGCGCAGCATGAGTTTTCAGGTGATCATGTTGCATTTACCTCTGTTTTGAGAAACTTGTATCTCCTGACCAAAAGTGATGGTTTCCCCTCGAGAACACGTCAAAAACGTCATAATGTGACCGCAGCATGAATTTTCAGATGATCAGGTTGCATTTACATCTGTTTTGAGAAACTTGTATATCCTGACGAAAAGTGATGATTTCCCCACGAGAAAACGTCAGAAACGTCATAATGTGAGTTCAGCATGAGTTTTCAGATGATCATGTTGCATTTACATCTGTTTTGAGAAACTTGTATATCCTGACGAAAAGTGATGATTTCCCCACGAGAACACGTCAAAAACGTCATAATGTGAGCGCAGCATGAGTTTTCAGATGATCATGTTGCATTTACATCTGTTTTGAGAAACTTGTATCTCCTGACCAAAAGTGATGGTTTCCCCTCGAGAACACGTCAAAAACGGCATAATGTGACCGCAGCATGAATTTTCAGATGATCATGTTGCATTCACCTGTGTTTTGAAATAAATGTATCTCCTGACCAAAAGTGATGGTTTTCCCACGAGAAAACGTCAAAAACGTCATAATGTGAGTTCAGCATGAGTTTTCAGATGATCATGTTGCATTTACATCTGTTTTGAGAAACTTGTATATCCTGACGAAAAGTGATGATTTCCCCACGAGAACACGTCAAAAACGTCATAATGTGAGCGCAGCATGAGTTTTCAGATGATCATGTTGCATTCACCTCTGTTTTGAAATTAATGTATCTCCTGACCAAAAGTGATGGTTTCCCCACGAGAAAACGTCAAAAACGTCATAATGTGACCGCAAGCAATAGTTTTCAGGTGATCATGTTGCATTCACCTCTGTTTTGAAAAAAAAGTGTCTCTTTCCCAAAAGTGATGGTTTCCCCTCGAGAACACGTCAAAAACGTCATAATGTGACCGCAGCATGAGTTTTCAGGTGATCATGTTACATTTACGTCTGTTTTGAGAAACTTGTATCTCCTGACTAAAAGTGATGGTTTCCCCACGACAAGACGTCAAAAACGTCATAATGTGACCGCAGCATGATTTTTCAGATGATCGTGTTGCATTCACCTCTGTTTTGAAATAAATGTATCTCCTGACCAAAAGTGATGGTTTCCCCACGAGCAGACGTCAAAAACGTCATAATGTGACCGCAGCATGAGTTTTCAGGTGAGCATGTTGCATTTACCTTTGTTTTGAAATAAATGTATCTCCTGACCAAAAGTGATGATTTCCCCACGAGAAAACGTCAGAAACGTCATAATGTGACCGCAGCATGAGTTTTCAGGTGATCATGTTGCATTTACCTCTGTTTTGAGAAACTTGTATCTCCTGACTAAAAGTGATGGTTTCCCCACGAGAAGACGTCAAAAACGTCATAATGTGACCGCAGCATGATTTTTTAGATGATCATGTTGCATTCACCTTTGTTTTGAAAAAAATGTGTCTCCTTCCCAAAAGTGATGGTTTCCCCTCGAGAACACGTCAAAAACGTCATAATGTGACCGCAGCATGAGTTTTCAGATAAATCATGTTGCATTCCCCTCTGTTTTGAAATAAATGTATCTCCTCACCAAAAGGGATGGTTTCCCCACGAGAAAACGTCAAAAACGTCATAATGTGAGCGCAGCATGAGTTTTCAGGTGATCATGTTGCATTTACATCTGTTTTGAGAAACTTGTATCTCCTGACCAAAAGTGATGGTTTCCCCACGAGAAAACTTCAGAAACGTCATAATGTGACCGCAGCATGAGTTTTCAGGTGATCATGTTGAATTTACCTCTGTTTTGAAATAAATATATATCCTTACCAAAAGTGATGGTTTCCGCACGAGAAAACGTCAAAAACGTCATAATGTGAGCGCAGCATGAGTTTTCAGGTGATCATGTTGCATTCACCTCTGTTTTGAAATAAATATATATCCTTACCAAAAGTGATGGTTTCCCCACCAGAAAACGTCAAAAACGTCATAATGTGAGCGCAGCATGAGTTTTCAGGTGATCATGTTGAATTTACCTCTGTTTTGAAATAAATGTATCTCCTGACCAAAAGTGATGGTTTCCCCACGAGAAAACGTCAAAAACGTCATAATGTGAGCGCAGCATGAGTTTTCAGGTGATCATGTTGAATTTACCTCTGTTTTGAGAAACTTGTATATCCTGACCAAAAGTGATGGTTTCCCCACGAGAAAACGTCAAAAACGTCATACTGTGAGCGCAGCATGAGTTTTCAGGTGATCATGTTGCATTTACCTCTGTTTTGAGAAACTTGTATCTCCTGACCAAAAGTGATGGTTTCCCCACGAGAAAACGTCAAAAACGTCATAATGTGAGCGCAGCATGAGTTTTCAGGTGATCATGTTGAATTTACCTCTGTTTTGAAATAAATGTATCTCCTGACCAAAAGTGATGGTTTCCCCACGAGAAAACGTCAAAAACGTCATAATGTGAGCGCAGCATGAGTTTTCAGGTGATCATGTTGAATTTACCTCTGTTTTGAGAAACTTGTATCTCCTGACCAAAAGTGATGGTTTCCCCTCGAGAACACGTCAAAAACGTCATAATGTGACCGCAGCATGAATTTTCAGATGATCAGGTTGCATTTACATCTGTTTTGAGAAACTTGTATATCCTGACGAAAAGTGATGATTTCCCCACGAGAAAACGTCAGAAACGTCATAATGTGAGTTCAGCATGAGTTTTCAGATGATCATGTTGCATTTACATCTGTTTTGAGAAACTTGTATATCCTGACGAAAAGTGATGATTTCCCCACGAGAACACGTCAAAAACGTCATAATGTGAGCGCAGCATGAGTTTTCAGATGATCATGTTGCATTTACATCTGTTTTGAGAAACTTGTATCTCCTGACCAAAAGTGATGGTTTCCCCTCGAGAACACGTCAAAAACGGCATAATGTGACCGCAGCATGAATTTTCAGATGATCATGTTGCATTCACCTGTGTTTTGAAATAAATGTATCTCCTGACCAAAAGTGATGGTTTTCCCACGAGAAAACGTCAAAAACGTCATAATGTGAGTTCAGCATGAGTTTTCAGATGATCATGTTGCATTTACATCTGTTTTGAGAAACTTGTATATCCTGACGAAAAGTGATGATTTCCCCACGAGAACACGTCAAAAACGTCATAATGTGAGCGCAGCATGAGTTTTCAGATGATCATGTTGCATTCACCTCTGTTTTGAAATTAATGTATCTCCTGACCAAAAGTGATGGTTTCCCCACGAGAAAACGTCAAAAACGTCATAATGTGACCGCAAGCAATAGTTTTCAGGTGATCATGTTGCATTCACCTCTGTTTTGAAAAAAAAGTGTCTCTTTCCCAAAAGTGATGGTTTCCCCTCGAGAACACGTCAAAAACGTCATAATGTGACCGCAGCATGAGTTTTCAGGTGATCATGTTACATTTACGTCTGTTTTGAGAAACTTGTATCTCCTGACTAAAAGTGATGGTTTCCCCACGACAAGACGTCAAAAACGTCATAATGTGACCGCAGCATGATTTTTCAGATGATCGTGTTGCATTCACCTCTGTTTTGAAATAAATGTATCTCCTGACCAAAAGTGATGGTTTCCCCACGAGCAGACGTCAAAAACGTCATAATGTGACCGCAGCATGAGTTTTCAGGTGAGCATGTTGCATTTACCTTTGTTTTGAAATAAATGTATCTCCTGACCAAAAGTGATGATTTCCCCACGAGAAAACGTCAGAAACGTCATAATGTGACCGCAGCATGAGTTTTCAGGTGATCATGTTGCATTTACCTCTGTTTTGAGAAACTTGTATCTCCTGACTAAAAGTGATGGTTTCCCCTCGAGAACACGTCAAAAACGTCATAATGTGACCGCAGCATGAGTTTTCAGATAAATCATGTTGCATTCCCCTCTGTTTTGAAATAAATGTATCTCCTCACCAAAAGGGATGGTTTCCCCACGAGAAAACGTCAAAAACGTCATAATGTGAGCGCAGCATGAGTTTTCAGGTGATCATGTTGCATTTACATCTGTTTTGAGAAACTTGTATCTCCTGACCAAAAGTGATGGTTTCCCCACGAGAAAACTTCAGAAACGTCATAATGTGACCGCAGCATGAGTTTTCAGGTGATCATGTTGCATTCACCTCTGTTTTGAAAAAAAGTGTCTTTCCCAAAAGTGATGGTTTCCCCACGAGAAAACGTCAAAAACGTCATAATGTGAGCGCAGCATGAGTTTTCAGGTGATCATGTTGCATTTACCTCTGTTTTGAGAAACTTGTATCTCCTGACCAAAAGTGATGGTTTCCCCACGAGAAAACGTCAAAAACGTCATAATGTGAGCGCAGCATGAGTTTTCAGGTGATCATGTTGAATTTACCTCTGTTTTGAAATAAATGTATCTCCTGACCAAAAGTGATGGTTTCCCCACGAGAAAACGTCAAAAACGTCATAATGTGAGCGCAGCATGAGTTTTCAGGTGATCATGTTGAATTTACCTCTGTTTTGAGAAACTTGTATCTCCTGACCAAAAGTGATGGTTTCCCCTCGAGAACACGTCAAAAACGTCATAATGTGACCGCAGCATGAATTTTCAGATGATCAGGTTGCATTTACATCTGTTTTGAGAAACTTGTATATCCTGACGAAAAGTGATGATTTCCCCACGAGAAAACGTCAGAAACGTCATAATGTGAGTTCAGCATGAGTTTTCAGATGATCATGTTGCATTTACATCTGTTTTGAGAAACTTGTATATCCTGACGAAAAGTGATGATTTCCCCACGAGAACACGTCAAAAACGTCATAATGTGAGCGCAGCATGAGTTTTCAGATGATCATGTTGCATTTACATCTGTTTTGAGAAACTTGTATCTCCTGACCAAAAGTGATGGTTTCCCCTCGAGAACACGTCAAAAACGTCATAATGTGACCGCAGCATGAATTTTCAGATGATCATGTTGCATTCACCTGTGTTTTGAAATAAATGTATCTCCTGACCAAAAGTGATGGTTTTCCCACGAGAAAACGTCAAAAACGTCATAATGTGAGTTCAGCATGAGTTTTCAGATGATCATGTTGCATTTACATCTGTTTTGAGAAACTTGTATATCCTGACGAAAAGTGATGATTTCCCCACGAGAACACGTCAAAAACGTCATAATGTGAGCGCAGCATGAGTTTTCAGATGATCATGTTGCATTTACATCTGTTTTGAGAAACTTGTATCTCCTGACCAAAAGTGATGGTTTCCCCTCGAGAACACGTCAAAAACGTCATAATGTGACCGCAGCATGAATTTTCAGATGATCATGTTGCATTCACCTGTGTTTTGAAATAAATGTATCTCCTGACCAAAAGTGATGGTTTTCCCACGAGAAAACGTCAAAAACGTCATAATGTGAGTTCAGCATGAGTTTTCAGATGATCATGTTGCATTTACATCTGTTTTGAGAAACTTGTATATCCTGACGAAAAGTGATGATTTCCCCACGAGAACACGTCAAAAACGTCATAATGTGAGCGCAGCATGAGTTTTCAGATGATCATGTTGCATTTACATCTGTTTTGAGAAACTTGTATCTCCTGACCAAAAGTGATGGTTTCCCCTCGAGAACACGTCAAAAACGTCATAATGTGACCGCAGCATGAATTTTCAGATGATCATGTTGCATTCACCTGTGTTTTGAAATAAATGTATCTCCTGACCAAAAGTGATGGTTTTCCCACGAGAAAACGTCAAAAACGTCATAATGTGAGTTCAGCATGAGTTTTCAGATGATCATGTTGCATTTACATCTGTTTTGAGAAACTTGTATCTCCTGACTAAAAGTGATGATTTCCCCACGAGAACACGTCAAAAACGTCATAATGTGAGCGCAGCATGAGTTTTCAGATGATCATGTTGCATTCACCTCTGTTTTGAAATTAATGTATCTCCTGACCAAAAGTGATGGTTTCCCCACGAGAAAACGTCAAAAACGTCATAATGTGACCGCAGCATGAGTTTTCAGGTGATCATGTTACATTTACGTCTGTTTTGAGAAACTTGTATCTCCTGACTAAAAGTGATGGTTTCCCCACGACAAGACGTCAAAAACGTCATAATGTGACCGCAGCATGATTTTTCAGATGATCGTGTTGCATTCACCTCTGTTTTGAAATAAATGTATCTCCTGACCAAAAGTGATGGTTTCCCCACGAGCAGACGTCAAAAACGTCATAATGTGACCGCAGCATGAGTTTTCAGGTGAGCATGTTGCATTTACCTTTGTTTTGAAATAAATGTATCTCCTGACCAAAAGTGATGATTTCCCCACGAGAAAACGTCAGAAACGTCATAATGTGACCGCAGCATGAGTTTTCAGGTGATCATGTTGCATTTACCTCTGTTTTGAGAAACTTGTATCTCCTGACTAAAAGTGATGGTTTCCCCACGAGAAGACGTCAAAAACGTCATAATGTGACCGCAGCATGATTTTTTAGATGATCATGTTGCATTCACCTTTGTTTTGAAAAAAATGTGTCTCCTTCCCAAAAGTGATGGTTTCCCCTCGAGAACACGTCAAAAACGTCATAATGTGACCGCAGCATGAGTTTTCAGATAAATCATGTTGCATTCCCCTCTGTTTTGAAATAAATGTATCTCCTCACCAAAAGGGATGGTTTCCCCACGAGAAAACGTCAAAAACGTCATAATGTGAGCGCAGCATGAGTTTTCAGGTGATCATGTTGCATTTACATCTGTTTTGAGAAACTTGTATCTCCTGACCAAAAGTGATGGTTTCCCCACGAGAAAACTTCAGAAACGTCATAATGTGACCGCAGCATGAGTTTTCAGGTGATCATGTTGCATTCACCTCTGTTTTGAAAAAAAGTGTCTTTCCCAAAAGTGATGGTTTCCCCACGAGAAAACGTCAAAAACGTCATAATGTGAGCGCAGCATGAGTTTTCAGGTGATCATGTTGCATTTACCTCTGTTTTGAGAAACTTGTATCTCCTGACCAAAAGTGATGGTTTCCCCTCGAGAACACGTCAAAAACGTCATAATGTGACCGCAGCATGAATTTTCAGATGATCAGGTTGCATTTACATCTGTTTTGAGAAACTTGTATATCCTGACGAAAAGTGATGATTTCCCCACGAGAAAACGTCAGAAACGTCATAATGTGAGTTCAGCATGAGTTTTCAGATGATCATGTTGCATTTACATCTGTTTTGAGAAACTTGTATATCCTGACGAAAAGTGATGATTTCCCCACGAGAACACGTCAAAAACGTCATAATGTGAGCGCAGCATGAGTTTTCAGATGATCATGTTGCATTTACATCTGTTTTGAGAAACTTGTATCTCCTGACCAAAAGTGATGGTTTCCCCTCGAGAACACGTCAAAAACGGCATAATGTGACCGCAGCATGAATTTTCAGATGATCATGTTGCATTCACCTGTGTTTTGAAATAAATGTATCTCCTGACCAAAAGTGATGGTTTTCCCACGAGAAAACGTCAAAAACGTCATAATGTGAGTTCAGCATGAGTTTTCAGATGATCATGTTGCATTTACATCTGTTTTGAGAAACTTGTATATCCTGACGAAAAGTGATGATTTCCCCACGAGAACACGTCAAAAACGTCATAATGTGAGCGCAGCATGAGTTTTCAGATGATCATGTTGCATTCACCTCTGTTTTGAAATTAATGTATCTCCTGACCAAAAGTGATGGTTTCCCCACGAGAAAACGTCAAAAACGTCATAATGTGACCGCAAGCAATAGTTTTCAGGTGATCATGTTGCATTCACCTCTGTTTTGAAAAAAAGTGTCTCTTTCCCAAAAGTGATGGTTTCCCCTCGAGAACACGTCAAAAACGTCATAATGTGACCGCAGCATGAGTTTTCAGGTGATCATGTTACATTTACGTCTGTTTTGAGAAACTTGTATCTCCTGACTAAAAGTGATGGTTTCCCCACGACAAGACGTCAAAAACGTCATAATGTGACCGCAGCATGATTTTTCAGATGATCGTGTTGCATTCACCTCTGTTTTGAAATAAATGTATCTCCTGACCAAAAGTGATGGTTTCCCCACGAGCAGACGTCAAAAACGTCATAATGTGACCGCAGCATGAGTTTTCAGGTGAGCATGTTGCATTTACCTTTGTTTTGAAATAAATGTATCTCCTGACCAAAAGTGATGATTTCCCCACGAGAAAACGTCAGAAACGTCATAATGTGACCGCAGCATGAGTTTTCAGGTGATCATGTTGCATTTACCTCTGTTTTGAGAAACTTGTATCTCCTGACTAAAAGTGATGGTTTCCCCACGAGAAGACGTCAAAAACGTCATAATGTGACCGCAGCATGATTTTTTAGATGATCATGTTGCATTCACCTTTGTTTTGAAAAAAATGTGTCTCCTTCCCAAAAGTGATGGTTTCCCCTCGAGAACACGTCAAAAACGTCATAATGTGACCGCAGCATGAGTTTTCAGATAAATCATGTTGCATTCCCCTCTGTTTTGAAATAAATGTATCTCCTCACCAAAAGGGATGGTTTCCCCACGAGAAAACGTCAAAAACGTCATAATGTGAGCGCAGCATGAGTTTTCAGGTGATCATGTTGCATTTACATCTGTTTTGAGAAACTTGTATCTCCTGACCAAAAGTGATGGTTTCCCCACGAGAAAACTTCAGAAACGTCATAATGTGACCGCAGCATGAGTTTTCAGGTGATCATGTTGAATTTACCTCTGTTTTGAAATAAATATATATCCTTACCAAAAGTGATGGTTTCCGCACGAGAAAACGTCAAAAACGTCATAATGTGAGCGCAGCATGAGTTTTCAGGTGATCATGTTGCATTCACCTCTGTTTTGAAATAAATATATATCCTTACCAAAAGTGATGGTTTCCCCACCAGAAAACGTCAAAAACGTCATAATGTGAGCGCAGCATGAGTTTTCAGGTGATCATGTTGAATTTACCTCTGTTTTGAAATAAATGTATCTCCTGACCAAAAGTGATGGTTTCCCCACGAGAAAACGTCAAAAACGTCATAATGTGAGCGCAGCATGAGTTTTCAGGTGATCATGTTGAATTTACCTCTGTTTTGAGAAACTTGTATATCCTGACCAAAAGTGATGGTTTCCCCACGAGAAAACGTCAAAAACGTCATACTGTGAGCGCAGCATGAGTTTTCAGGTGATCATGTTGCATTTACCTCTGTTTTGAGAAACTTGTATCTCCTGACCAAAAGTGATGGTTTCCCCACGAGAAAACGTCAAAAACGTCATAATGTGAGCGCAGCATGAGTTTTCAGGTGATCATGTTGAATTTACCTCTGTTTTGAAATAAATGTATCTCCTGACCAAAAGTGATGGTTTCCCCACGAGAAAACGTCAAAAACGTCATAATGTGAGCGCAGCATGAGTTTTCAGGTGATCATGTTGAATTTACCTCTGTTTTGAGAAACTTGTATCTCCTGACCAAAAGTGATGGTTTCCCCTCGAGAACACGTCAAAAACGTCATAATGTGACCGCAGCATGAATTTTCAGATGATCAGGTTGCATTTACATCTGTTTTGAGAAACTTGTATATCCTGACGAAAAGTGATGATTTCCCCACGAGAAAACGTCAGAAACGTCATAATGTGAGTTCAGCATGAGTTTTCAGATGATCATGTTGCATTTACATCTGTTTTGAGAAACTTGTATATCCTGACGAAAAGTGATGATTTCCCCACGAGAACACGTCAAAAACGTCATAATGTGAGCGCAGCATGAGTTTTCAGATGATCATGTTGCATTTACATCTGTTTTGAGAAACTTGTATCTCCTGACCAAAAGTGATGGTTTCCCCTCGAGAACACGTCAAAAACGGCATAATGTGACCGCAGCATGAATTTTCAGATGATCATGTTGCATTCACCTGTGTTTTGAAATAAATGTATCTCCTGACCAAAAGTGATGGTTTTCCCACGAGAAAACGTCAAAAACGTCATAATGTGAGTTCAGCATGAGTTTTCAGATGATCATGTTGCATTTACATCTGTTTTGAGAAACTTGTATATCCTGACGAAAAGTGATGATTTCCCCACGAGAACACGTCAAAAACGTCATAATGTGAGCGCAGCATGAGTTTTCAGATGATCATGTTGCATTCACCTCTGTTTTGAAATTAATGTATCTCCTGACCAAAAGTGATGGTTTCCCCACGAGAAAACGTCAAAAACGTCATAATGTGACCGCAAGCAATAGTTTTCAGGTGATCATGTTGCATTCACCTCTGTTTTGAAAAAAAAGTGTCTCTTTCCCAAAAGTGATGGTTTCCCCTCGAGAACACGTCAAAAACGTCATAATGTGACCGCAGCATGAGTTTTCAGGTGATCATGTTACATTTACGTCTGTTTTGAGAAACTTGTATCTCCTGACTAAAAGTGATGGTTTCCCCACGACAAGACGTCAAAAACGTCATAATGTGACCGCAGCATGATTTTTCAGATGATCGTGTTGCATTCACCTCTGTTTTGAAATAAATGTATCTCCTGACCAAAAGTGATGGTTTCCCCACGAGCAGACGTCAAAAACGTCATAATGTGACCGCAGCATGAGTTTTCAGGTGAGCATGTTGCATTTACCTTTGTTTTGAAATAAATGTATCTCCTGACCAAAAGTGATGATTTCCCCACGAGAAAACGTCAGAAACGTCATAATGTGACCGCAGCATGAGTTTTCAGGTGATCATGTTGCATTTACCTCTGTTTTGAGAAACTTGTATCTCCTGACTAAAAGTGATGGTTTCCCCTCGAGAACACGTCAAAAACGTCATAATGTGACCGCAGCATGAGTTTTCAGATAAATCATGTTGCATTCCCCTCTGTTTTGAAATAAATGTATCTCCTCACCAAAAGGGATGGTTTCCCCACGAGAAAACGTCAAAAACGTCATAATGTGAGCGCAGCATGAGTTTTCAGGTGATCATGTTGCATTTACATCTGTTTTGAGAAACTTGTATCTCCTGACCAAAAGTGATGGTTTCCCCACGAGAAAACTTCAGAAACGTCATAATGTGACCGCAGCATGAGTTTTCAGGTGATCATGTTGCATTCACCTCTGTTTTGAAAAAAAGTGTCTTTCCCAAAAGTGATGGTTTCCCCACGAGAAAACGTCAAAAACGTCATAATGTGAGCGCAGCATGAGTTTTCAGGTGATCATGTTGCATTTACCTCTGTTTTGAGAAACTTGTATCTCCTGACCAAAAGTGATGGTTTCCCCACGAGAAAACGTCAAAAACGTCATAATGTGAGCGCAGCATGAGTTTTCAGGTGATCATGTTGAATTTACCTCTGTTTTGAAATAAATGTATCTCCTGACCAAAAGTGATGGTTTCCCCACGAGAAAACGTCAAAAACGTCATAATGTGAGCGCAGCATGAGTTTTCAGGTGATCATGTTGAATTTACCTCTGTTTTGAGAAACTTGTATCTCCTGACCAAAAGTGATGGTTTCCCCTCGAGAACACGTCAAAAACGTCATAATGTGACCGCAGCATGAATTTTCAGATGATCAGGTTGCATTTACATCTGTTTTGAGAAACTTGTATATCCTGACGAAAAGTGATGATTTCCCCACGAGAAAACGTCAGAAACGTCATAATGTGAGTTCAGCATGAGTTTTCAGATGATCATGTTGCATTTACATCTGTTTTGAGAAACTTGTATATCCTGACGAAAAGTGATGATTTCCCCACGAGAACACGTCAAAAACGTCATAATGTGAGCGCAGCATGAGTTTTCAGATGATCATGTTGCATTTACATCTGTTTTGAGAAACTTGTATCTCCTGACCAAAAGTGATGGTTTCCCCTCGAGAACACGTCAAAAACGTCATAATGTGACCGCAGCATGAATTTTCAGATGATCATGTTGCATTCACCTGTGTTTTGAAATAAATGTATCTCCTGACCAAAAGTGATGGTTTTCCCACGAGAAAACGTCAAAAACGTCATAATGTGAGTTCAGCATGAGTTTTCAGATGATCATGTTGCATTTACATCTGTTTTGAGAAACTTGTATATCCTGACGAAAAGTGATGATTTCCCCACGAGAACACGTCAAAAACGTCATAATGTGAGCGCAGCATGAGTTTTCAGATGATCATGTTGCATTTACATCTGTTTTGAGAAACTTGTATCTCCTGACCAAAAGTGATGGTTTCCCCTCGAGAACACGTCAAAAACGTCATAATGTGACCGCAGCATGAATTTTCAGATGATCATGTTGCATTCACCTGTGTTTTGAAATAAATGTATCTCCTGACCAAAAGTGATGGTTTTCCCACGAGAAAACGTCAAAAACGTCATAATGTGAGTTCAGCATGAGTTTTCAGATGATCATGTTGCATTTACATCTGTTTTGAGAAACTTGTATATCCTGACGAAAAGTGATGATTTCCCCACGAGAACACGTCAAAAACGTCATAATGTGAGCGCAGCATGAGTTTTCAGATGATCATGTTGCATTCACCTCTGTTTTGAAATTAATGTATCTCCTGACCAAAAGTGATGGTTTCCCCACGAGAAAACGTCAAAAACGTCATAATGTGACCGCAAGCAATAGTTTTCAGGTGATCATGTTGCATTCACCTCTGTTTTGAAAAAAAAGTGTCTCTTTCCCAAAAGTGATGGTTTCCCCTCGAGAACACGTCAAAAACGTCATAATGTGACCGCAGCATGAGTTTTCAGGTGATCATGTTACATTTACGTCTGTTTTGAGAAACTTGTATCTCCTGACTAAAAGTGATGGTTTCCCCACGACAAGACGTCAAAAACGTCATAATGTGACCGCAGCATGATTTTTCAGATGATCGTGTTGCATTCACCTCTGTTTTGAAATAAATGTATCTCCTGACCAAAAGTGATGGTTTCCCCACGAGCAGACGTCAAAAACGTCATAATGTGACCGCAGCATGAGTTTTCAGGTGAGCATGTTGCATTTACCTTTGTTTTGAAATAAATGTATCTCCTGACCAAAAGTGATGATTTCCCCACGAGAAAACGTCAGAAACGTCATAATGTGACCGCAGCATGAGTTTTCAGGTGATCATGTTGCATTTACCTCTGTTTTGAGAAACTTGTATCTCCTGACTAAAAGTGATGGTTTCCCCACGAGAAGACGTCAAAAACGTCATAATGTGACCGCAGCATGATTTTTTAGATGATCATGTTGCATTCACCTTTGTTTTGAAAAAAATGTGTCTCCTTCCCAAAAGTGATGGTTTCCCCTCGAGAACACGTCAAAAACGTCATAATGTGACCGCAGCATGAGTTTTCAGATAAATCATGTTGCATTCCCCTCTGTTTTGAAATAAATGTATCTCCTCACCAAAAGGGATGGTTTCCCCACGAGAAAACGTCAAAAACGTCATAATGTGAGCGCAGCATGAGTTTTCAGGTGATCATGTTGCATTTACATCTGTTTTGAGAAACTTGTATCTCCTGACCAAAAGTGATGGTTTCCCCACGAGAAAACTTCAGAAACGTCATAATGTGACCGCAGCATGAGTTTTCAGGTGATCATGTTGCATTCACCTCTGTTTTGAAAAAAAGTGTCTTTCCCAAAAGTGATGGTTTCCCCACGAGAAAACGTCAAAAACGTCATAATGTGAGCGCAGCATGAGTTTTCAGGTGATCATGTTGCATTTACCTCTGTTTTGAGAAACTTGTATCTCCTGACCAAAAGTGATGGTTTCCCCACGAGAAAACGTCAAAAACGTCATAATGTGAGCGCAGCATGAGTTTTCAGGTGATCATGTTGAATTTACCTCTGTTTTGAAATAAATGTATCTCCTGACCAAAAGTGATGGTTTCCCCACGAGAAAACGTCAAAAACGTCATAATGTGAGCGCAGCATGAGTTTTCAGGTGATCATGTTGAATTTACCTCTGTTTTGAGAAACTTGTATCTCCTGACCAAAAGTGATGGTTTCCCCTCGAGAACACGTCAAAAACGTCATAATGTGACCGCAGCATGAATTTTCAGATGATCAGGTTGCATTTACATCTGTTTTGAGAAACTTGTATATCCTGACGAAAAGTGATGATTTCCCCACGAGAAAACGTCAGAAACGTCATAATGTGACCGCAGCATGAGTTTTCAGGTGATCATGTTACATTTACGTCTGTTTTGAGAAACTTGTATCTCCTGACTAAAAGTGATGGTTTCCCCACGACAAGACGTCAAAAACGTCATAATGTGACCGCAGCATGATTTTTCAGATGATCGTGTTGCATTCACCTCTGTTTTGAAATAAATGTATCTCCTGACCAAAAGTGATGGTTTCCCCACGAGCAGACGTCAAAAACGTCATAATGTGACCGCAGCATGAGTTTTCAGGTGAGCATGTTGCATTTACCTTTGTTTTGAAATAAATGTATCTCCTGACCAAAAGTGATGATTTCCCCACGAGAAAACGTCAGAAACGTCATAATGTGACCGCAGCATGAGTTTTCAGGTGATCATGTTGCATTTACCTCTGTTTTGAGAAACTTGTATCTCCTGACTAAAAGTGATGGTTTCCCCACGAGAAAACGTCAAAAACGTCATAATGTGACCGCAAGCAATAGTTTTCAGGTGATCATGTTGCATTCACCTCTGTTTTGAAAAAAAAGTGTCTCTTTCCCAAAAGTGATGGTTTCCCCTCGAGAACACGTCAAAAACGTCATAATGTGACCGCAGCATGAGTTTTCAGGTGATCATGTTACATTTACGTCTGTTTTGAGAAACTTGTATCTCCTGACTAAAAGTGATGGTTTCCCCACGACAAGACGTCAAAAACGTCATAATGTGACCGCAGCATGATTTTTCAGATGATCGTGTTGCATTCACCTCTGTTTTGAAATAAATGTATCTCCTGACCAAAAGTGATGGTTTCCCCACGAGCAGACGTCAAAAACGTCATAATGTGACCGCAGCATGAGTTTTCAGGTGAGCATGTTGCATTTACCTTTGTTTTGAAATAAATGTATCTCCTGACCAAAAGTGATGATTTCCCCACGAGAAAACGTCAGAAACGTCATAATGTGACCGCAGCATGAGTTTTCAGGTGATCATGTTGCATTTACCTCTGTTTTGAGAAACTTGTATCTCCTGACTAAAAGTGATGGTTTCCCCACGAGAAGACGTCAAAAACGTCATAATGTGACCGCAGCATGATTTTTTAGATGATCATGTTGCATTCACCTTTGTTTTGAAAAAAATGTGTCTCCTTCCCAAAAGTGATGGTTTCCCCTCGAGAACACGTCAAAAACGTCATAATGTGACCGCAGCATGAGTTTTCAGATAAATCATGTTGCATTCCCCTCTGTTTTGAAATAAATGTATCTCCTCACCAAAAGGGATGGTTTCCCCACGAGAAAACGTCAAAAACGTCATAATGTGAGCGCAGCATGAGTTTTCAGGTGATCATGTTGCATTTACATCTGTTTTGAGAAACTTGTATCTCCTGACCAAAAGTGATGGTTTCCCCACGAGAAAACTTCAGAAACGTCATAATGTGACCGCAGCATGAGTTTTCAGGTGATCATGTTGCATTCACCTCTGTTTTGAAAAAAAGTGTCTTTCCCAAAAGTGATGGTTTCCCCACGAGAAAACGTCAAAAACGTCATAATGTGAGCGCAGCATGAGTTTTCAGGTGATCATGTTGCATTTACCTCTGTTTTGAGAAACTTGTATCTCCTGACCAAAAGTGATGGTTTCCCCACGAGAAAACGTCAAAAACGTCATAATGTGAGCGCAGCATGAGTTTTCAGGTGATCATGTTGAATTTACCTCTGTTTTGAAATAAATGTATCTCCTGACCAAAAGTGATGGTTTCCCCACGAGAAAACGTCAAAAACGTCATAATGTGAGCGCAGCATGAGTTTTCAGGTGATCATGTTGAATTTACCTCTGTTTTGAGAAACTTGTATCTCCTGACCAAAAGTGATGGTTTCCCCTCGAGAACACGTCAAAAACGTCATAATGTGACCGCAGCATGAATTTTCAGATGATCAGGTTGCATTTACATCTGTTTTGAGAAACTTGTATATCCTGACGAAAAGTGATGATTTCCCCACGAGAAAACGTCAGAAACGTCATAATGTGAGTTCAGCATGAGTTTTCAGATGATCATGTTGCATTTACATCTGTTTTGAGAAACTTGTATATCCTGACGAAAAGTGATGATTTCCCCACGAGAACACGTCAAAAACGTCATAATGTGAGCGCAGCATGAGTTTTCAGATGATCATGTTGCATTTACATCTGTTTTGAGAAACTTGTATCTCCTGACCAAAAGTGATGGTTTCCCCTCGAGAACAGGTCAAAAACGTCATAATGTGACCGCAGCATGAATTTTCAGATGATCATGTTGCATTCACCTGTGTTTTGAAATAAATGTATCTCCTGACCAAAAGTGATGGTTTTCCCACGAGAAAACGTCAAAAACGTCATAATGTGAGTTCAGCATGAGTTTTCAGATGATCATGTTGCATTTACATCTGTTTTGAGAAACTTGTATATCCTGACGAAAAGTGATGATTTCCCCACGAGAACACGTCAAAAACGTCATAATGTGAGCGCAGCATGAGTTTTCAGATGATCATGTTGCATTTACATCTGTTTTGAGAAACTTGTATCTCCTGACCAAAAGTGATGGTTTCCCCTCGAGAACACGTCAAAAACGTCATAATGTGACCGCAGCATGAATTTTCAGATGATCATGTTGCATTCACCTGTGTTTTGAAATAAATGTATCTCCTGACCAAAAGTGATGGTTTTCCCACGAGAAAACGTCAAAAACGTCATAATGTGAGTTCAGCATGAGTTTTCAGATGATCATGTTGCATTTACATCTGTTTTGAGAAACTTGTATATCCTGACGAAAAGTGATGATTTCCCCACGAGAACACGTCAAAAACGTCATAATGTGAGCGCAGCATGAGTTTTCAGATGATCATGTTGCATTCACCTCTGTTTTGAAATTAATGTATCTCCTGACCAAAAGTGATGGTTTCCCCACGAGAAAACGTCAAAAACGTCATAATGTGACCGCAAGCAATAGTTTTCAGGTGATCATGTTGCATTCACCTCTGTTTTGAAAAAAAAGTGTCTCTTTCCCAAAAGTGATGGTTTCCCCTCGAGAACACGTCAAAAACGTCATAATGTGACCGCAGCATGAGTTTTCAGGTGATCATGTTACATTTACGTCTGTTTTGAGAAACTTGTATCTCCTGACTAAAAGTGATGGTTTCCCCACGACAAGACGTCAAAAACGTCATAATGTGACCGCAGCATGATTTTTCAGATGATCGTGTTGCATTCACCTCTGTTTTGAAATAAATGTATCTCCTGACCAAAAGTGATGGTTTCCCCACGAGCAGACGTCAAAAACGTCATAATGTGACCGCAGCGTGAGTTTTCAGGTGAGCATGTTGCATTTACCTTTGTTTTGAAATAAATGTATCTCCTGACCAAAAGTGATGATTTCCCCACGAGAAAACGTCAGAAACGTCATAATGTGACCGCAGCATGAGTTTTCAGGTGATCATGTTGCATTTACCTCTGTTTTGAGAAACTTGTATCTCCTGACTAAAAGTGATGGTTTCCCCACGAGAAGACGTCAAAAACGTCATAATGTGACCGCAGCATGATTTTTTAGATGATCATGTTGCATTCACCTTTGTTTTGAAAAAAATGTGTCTCCTTCCCAAAAGTGATGGTTTCCCCTCGAGAACACGTCAAAAACGTCATAATGTGACCGCAGCATGAGTTTTCAGATAAATCATGTTGCATTCCCCTCTGTTTTGAAATAAATGTATCTCCTCACCAAAAGGGATGGTTTCCCCACGAGAAAACGTCAAAAACGTCATAATGTGAGCGCAGCATGAGTTTTCAGGTGATCATGTTGCATTTACATCTGTTTTGAGAAACTTGTATCTCCTGACCAAAAGTGATGGTTTCCCCACGAGAAAACTTCAGAAACGTCATAATGTGACCGCAGCATGAGTTTTCAGGTGATCATGTTGCATTCACCTCTGTTTTGAAAAAAAGTGTCTTTCCCAAAAGTGATGGTTTCCCCACGAGAAAACGTCAAAAACGTCATAATGTGAGCGCAGCATGAGTTTTCAGGTGATCATGTTGCATTTACCTCTGTTTTGAGAAACTTGTATCTCCTGACCAAAAGTGATGGTTTCCCCACGAGAAAACGTCAAAAACGTCATAATGTGAGCGCAGCATGAGTTTTCAGGTGATCATGTTGAATTTACCTCTGTTTTGAAATAAATGTATCTCCTGACCAAAAGTGATGGTTTCCCCACGAGAAAACGTCAAAAACGTCATAATGTGAGCGCAGCATGAGTTTTCAGGTGATCATGTTGAATTTACCTCTGTTTTGAGAAACTTGTATCTCCTGACCAAAAGTGATGGTTTCCCCTCGAGAACACGTCAAAAACGTCATAATGTGACCGCAGCATGAATTTTCAGATGATCAGGTTGCATTTACATCTGTTTTGAGAAACTTGTATATCCTGACGAAAAGTGATGATTTCCCCACGAGAAAACGTCAGAAACGTCATAATGTGAGTTCAGCATGAGTTTTCAGATGATCATGTTGCATTTACATCTGTTTTGAGAAACTTGTATATCCTGACGAAAAGTGATGATTTCCCCACGAGAACACGTCAAAAACGTCATAATGTGAGCGCAGCATGAGTTTTCAGATGATCATGTTGCATTTACATCTGTTTTGAGAAACTTGTATCTCCTGACCAAAAGTGATGGTTTCCCCTCGAGAACACGTCAAAAACGTCATAATGTGACCGCAGCATGAATTTTCAGATGATCATGTTGCATTCACCTGTGTTTTGAAATAAATGTATCTCCTGACCAAAAGTGATGGTTTTCCCACGAGAAAACGTCAAAAACGTCATAATGTGAGTTCAGCATGAGTTTTCAGATGATCATGTTGCATTTACATCTGTTTTGAGAAACTTGTATATCCTGACGAAAAGTGATGATTTCCCCACGAGAACACGTCAAAAACGTCATAATGTGAGCGCAGCATGAGTTTTCAGATGATCATGTTGCATTCACCTCTGTTTTGAAATTAATGTATCTCCTGACCAAAAGTGATGGTTTCCCCACGAGAAAACGTCAAAAACGTCATAATGTGACCGCAAGCAATAGTTTTCAGGTGATCATGTTGCATTCACCTCTGTTTTGAAAAAAAAGTGTCTCTTTCCCAAAAGTGATGGTTTCCCCTCGAGAACACGTCAAAAACGTCATAATGTGACCGCAGCATGAGTTTTCAGGTGATCATGTTACATTTACGTCTGTTTTGAGAAACTTGTATCTCCTGACTAAAAGTGATGGTTTCCCCACGACAAGACGTCAAAAACGTCATAATGTGACCGCAGCATGATTTTTCAGATGATCGTGTTGCATTCACCTCTGTTTTGAAATAAATGTATCTCCTGACCAAAAGTGATGGTTTCCCCACGAGCAGACGTCAAAAACGTCATAATGTGACCGCAGCATGAGTTTTCAGGTGAGCATGTTGCATTTACCTTTGTTTTGAAATAAATGTATCTCCTGACCAAAAGTGATGATTTCCCCACGAGAAAACGTCAGAAACGTCATAATGTGACCGCAGCATGAGTTTTCAGGTGATCATGTTGCATTTACCTCTGTTTTGAGAAACTTGTATCTCCTGACTAAAAGTGATGGTTTCCCCACGAGAAGACGTCAAAAACGTCATAATGTGACCGCAGCATGATTTTTTAGATGATCATGTTGCATTCACCTTTGTTTTGAAAAAAATGTGTCTCCTTCCCAAAAGTGATGGTTTCCCCTCGAGAACACGTCAAAAACGTCATAATGTGACCGCAGCATGAGTTTTCAGATAAATCATGTTGCATTCCCCTCTGTTTTGAAATAAATGTATCTCCTCACCAAAAGGGATGGTTTCCCCACGAGAAAACGTCAAAAACGTCATAATGTGAGCGCAGCATGAGTTTTCAGGTGATCATGTTGCATTTACATCTGTTTTGAGAAACTTGTATCTCCTGACCAAAAGTGATGGTTTCCCCACGAGAAAACTTCAGAAACGTCATAATGTGACCGCAGCATGAGTTTTCAGGTGATCATGTTGCATTCACCTCTGTTTTGAAAAAAAGTGTCTTTCCCAAAAGTGATGGTTTCCCCTCGAGAACAAGTCAAAAACGTCATAATGTGACCGCAGCATGAGTTTTCAGGTGATCATGTTACATTTACGTCTGTTTTGAGAAACTTGTATCTCCTGACTAAAAGTGATGGTTTCCCCACGAGCAGACGTCAAAAATGTCATAATGTGACCGCAGCATGAGTTTTCAGGTGATCATGTTGCATTTACGTCTGTTTTGAGAAACTTGTATCTCCTGACCAAAAGTGATGGTTTCCCCACGAGAAAACGTCAGAAACGTCATAATGTGACCGCAGCATGAGTTTTCAGGTGATCATGTTGCATTCACCTTTGTTTTGAAAAAAATGTGACTCCTTCCCAAAAGTGATGGTTTCCCCACGAGTAGACGTCAAAAATGTCATAATGTGACCGCAGCATGAGTTTTCAGGTGATCATGTTGCATTTACGTCTGTTTTGAGAAACTTGTATCTCCTGACCAAAAGTGATGGTTTCCCCACGAGAAAACGTCAGAAACGTCATAATGTGACCGCAGCATGAGTTTTCAGATGATCATGTTGCATTCACCTGTGTTTTGAAATAAATGTATCTCCTGACCAAAAGTGATGGTTTTCCCACGAGAAAACGTCAAAAACGTCATAATGTGACCGCAGCATGAGTTTTCAGATGATCATGTTGCATTCACCTTTGTTTTGAAAAAAATGTGTCTCCTTCCCAAAAGTGATGGTTTCCCCACGAGAAGACGTCAAAAACGTCATAATGTGACCGCAGCATGATTTTTTAGATGATCATGTTGCATTCACCTTTGTTTTGAAAAAAATGTGTCTCCTTCCCAAAAGTGATGGTTTCCCCTCGAGAACACGTCAAAAACGTCATAATGTGAGCGCAGCATGAGTTTTCAGATGATCGTGTTGCATTCACCTCTGTTTTGAAATAAATGTATCTCCTGACCAAAAGTGATGGTTTCCCCACGAGCAGACGTCAAAAACGTCATAATGTGACCGCAGCATGAGTTTTCAGGTGAGCATGTTGCATTTACCTTTGTTTTGAAATAAATGTATCTCCTGACCAAAAGTGATGATTTCCCCACGAGAAAACGTCAGAAACGTCATAATGTGACCGCAAGCAATAGTTTTCAGGTGATCATGTTGCATTTACCTCTGTTTTGAGAAACTTGTATCTCCTGACCAAAAGTGATGGTTTCCCCACGAGAAAACGTCAAAAGCATCATGATGTGACCGCAGCATGAGTTTTCAGATGATCATGTTGCATTCACCTCTGTTTTGAGAACCTTGTGTCTCCTGACCAAAAGTGATGGTTTCCCCACGAGAAGACGTCAAAAACGTCATAATGTGACCGCAGCATGATTTTTTAGATGATCATGTTGCATTCACCTTTGTTTTGAAAAAAATGTGTCTCCTTCCCAAAAGTGATGGTTTCCCCTCGAGAACACGTCAAAAACGTCATAATGTGAGCGCAGCATGAGTTTTCAGATGATCGTGTTGCATTCACCTCTGTTTTGAAATAAATGTATCTCCTGACCAAAAGTGATGGTTTCCCCACGAGAAAACGTCAAAAACGTCATAATGTGACCGCAGCATGAGTTTTCAGGTGATCATGTTGCATTTACCTTTGTTTTGAAAAGAATGTGTCTCCTTCCCAAAAGTAATGATTTCCCCTCGAGAACACGTCAAAAATGTCATAATTTGAGCGCAGCATGAGTTTTCAGATAAATCATGTTGCATTCCCCTCTGTTTTGAAATAAATGTATCTCCTGACCAAAAGGGATGGTTTCCCCACGAGAAAACGTCAAAAACGTCATAATGTGACCACAAGCAATAGTTTTCAGGTGATCATGTTGCATTTACATCTGTTTTGAGAAACTTGTATGTCCTGACTAAAAGTGATGGTTTCCCCACGAGAAAACGTCAGAAACGTCATAATGCGACCGCAGCATGAGTTTTCAGGTGATAATGTTGCATTCACCTTTGTTTTGAAAAAAATGTGTCTCCTTCCCAAAAGTGATGGTTTCCCCACGAGCAGACGTCAAAAACGTCATAATGTGACCGCAGCATGAGTTTTCAGGTGATCATGTTGCATTCACCTCTGTTTTGAAAAAAATGTGTCTCCTGACCAAAAGTGATGGTTTTCCCACGAGAAGACGTCATAACCGTCATAATGTGACCGCAGCATAAGTTTTAAGATGAGCATGTTGCATTCAGCTCTGTTTTGAAATAAATGTGTCTCCTGACCAAAAGTGATGTTTCCTCCACGAGCAAACGTCCAAAACGTCATAATGTGACTGTACTGACCATTGTATAGGTTAAGATTTGATGGTCAAGTCTGGTAAAAACATAAAGATGTCCAATATAGTAATAAATAAATAAATAAATATTGAGTTTGGGGCGCGGTAGCGGAGCGGCGCACCTGTGTAAATGGGAACGTGGTTTTCCTACTGGGTGGAGTTGGCATTGCACCTTCAGGCGCTTTGACGGCACTAACTCAAAACACCGCGGTTTTGATGACGGACAACGGTAGCGAAGCATCGTAGTTCCAGCTGCTGAGCTAGAAAGCGTTCCAGCCTTGGAGACCATTTGTCTGTAAGTCTGTTCTATACAGAAGTTGTAGCTGTAGTGTAGATTCTGTAGCGTTAGTTTAGTTATTCTTTGCGTTGTTAGTCCGTGGTAATTACCGAGTGATGCTAGCTAACATATTAGCATGTGGAGCTGTGTCGTGAGTTATATATAGCTCGTCTTGGTGTGTTTGGTGTACGTGAGTTTTTTATGCTGTTCTATTTTCTGTATTGTTTCAGTTTTACAAAAAAAAATATTACTCAATGGATGAAAGGAAGAAACAACACAGTTGAGCCTTATTGTGGTTCTTTCCAACTCCATACTGTTAGCTGACTGCCTAGCCTCGCCCGAGAGAGAGCGAACGCGTCGTGAGGGCAGTACAGTGACCGCAGCATGAGTTTTAAGATGATCATGTTGCATTCACCTGTTTTGATAAAAACGTGTCTCCTGACCAAAAGTGATGGTTTTCCCACGAGAAGACGTCATAACCGTCATAATGTGACCGCAGCATAAGTTTTAAGATGAGCATGTTGCATTCAGCTCTGTTTTGAAATAAATGTGTCTCCTGACCAAAAGTGATGTTTCCTCCACGAGCAAACGTCCAAAACGTCATAATGTGACTGTACTGACCATTGTATAGGTTAAGATTTGATGGTCAAGTCTGGTAAAAACATAAAGATGTCCAATATAGTAATAAATAAATAAATAAATATTGAGTTTGGGGCGCGGTAGCGGAGCAGCGCACCTGTGTAAATGGGAGCGTGGTTTTCCTACTGGGTGGAGTTGGCATTGCACCTTCAGGCGCTTTGACGGCACTAACTCAAAACACCGCGGTTTTGATGACGGACAACGGTAGCGAAGCATCGTAGTTCCAGCTGCTGAGCTAGAAAGCGTTCCAGCCTTGGAGACCATTTGTCTGTAAGTCTGTTCTATACAGAAGTTGTAGCTGTAGTGTAGATTCTGTAGCGTTAGTTTAGTTATTCTTTGCGTTGTTAGTCCGTGGTAATTACCGAGTGATGCTAGCTAACATATTAGCATGTGGAGCTGTGTCGTGAGTTATATATAGATCGTCTTGGTGTGTTTGGTGTACGTGAGTTTTTTATGCTGTTCTATTTTCTGTATTGTTTCAGTTTTACAAAAAAAAATATTACTCAATGGATGAAAGGAAGAAACAACACAGTTGAGCCTTATTGTGGTTCTTTCCAACTCCATACTGTTAGCTGACTGCCTAGCCTCGCCCGAGAGAGAGCGAACGCGTCGTGAGGGCAGTACAGTGACCGCAGCATGAGTTTTAAGATGATCATGTTGCATTCACCTGTTTTGATAAAAACGTGTCTCCCGACCAAAAGTGATGGTTTTCCCACGAGAAGACGTCATAACCGTCATAATGTGACCGCAGCATAAGTTTTAAGATGAGCATGTTGCATTCAGCTCTGTTTTGAAATAAATGTGTCTCCTGACCAAAAGTGATGTTTCCTCCACGAGCAAACGTCCAAAACGTCATAATGTGA
Organism: Takifugu ocellatus; assembly: GCA_027382335.1. Classification (NCBI taxonomy): domain Eukaryota; kingdom Metazoa; phylum Chordata; class Actinopteri; order Tetraodontiformes; family Tetraodontidae; genus Takifugu; species Takifugu ocellatus. The sequence continues at coordinate 17,082,247 of JAPVLW010000016.1, read as the reverse complement.
CTGTACTGACCATTGTATAGGTTAAGATTTGATGGTCAAGTCTGGTAAAAACATAAAGATGTCCAATATAGTAATAAATAAATAAATAAATATTGAGTTTGGGGCGCGGTAGCGGAGCAGCGCACCTGTGTAAATGGGAGCGTGGTTTTCCTACTGGGTGGAGTTGGCATTGCACCTTCAGGCGCTTTGACGGCACTAACTCAAAACACCGCGGTTTTGATGACGGACAACGGTAGCGAAGCATCGTAGTTCCAGCTGCTGAGCTAGAAAGCGTTCCAGCCTTGGAGACCATTTGTCTGTAAGTCTGTTCTATACAGAAGTTGTAGCTGTAGTGTAGATTCTGTAGCGTTAGTTTAGTTATTCTTTGCGTTGTTAGTCCGTGGTAATTACCGAGTGATGCTAGCTAACATATTAGCATGTGGAGCTGTGTCGTGAGTTATATATAGATCGTCTTGGTGTGTTTGGTGTACGTGAGTTTTTTATGCTGTTCTATTTTCTGTATTGTTTCAGTTTTACAAAAAAAAATATTACTCAATGGATGAAAGGAAGAAACAACACAGTTGAGCCTTATTGTGGTTCTTTCCAACTCCATACTGTTAGCTGACTGCCTAGCCTCGCCCGAGAGAGAGCGAACGCGTCGTGAGGGCAGTACAGTGACCGCAGCATGAGTTTTAAGATGATCATGTTGCATTCACCTGTTTTGATAAAAACGTGTCTCCCGACCAAAAGTGATGGTTTTCCCACGAGAAGACGTCATAACCGTCATAATGTGACCGCAGCATAAGTTTTAAGATGAGCATGTTGCATTCAGCTCTGTTTTGAAATAAATGTGTCTCCTGACCAAAAGTGATGTTTCCTCCACGAGCAAACGTCCAAAACGTCATAATGTGACTGTACTGACCATTGTATAGGTTAAGATTTGATGGTCAAGTCTGGTAAAAACATAAAGATGTCCAATATAGTAATAAATAAATAAATAAATATTGAGTTTGGGGCGCGGTAGCGGAGCAGCGCACCTGTGTAAATGGGAGCGTGGTTTTCCTACTGGGTGGAGTTGGCATTGCACCTTCAGGCGCTTTGACGGCACTAACTCAAAACACCGCGGTTTTGATGACGGACAACGGTAGCGAAGCATCGTAGTTCCAGCTGCTGAGCTAGAAAGCGTTCCAGCCTTGGAGACCATTTGTCTGTAAGTCTGTTCTATACAGAAGTTGTAGCTGTAGTGTAGATTCTGTAGCGTTAGTTTAGTTATTCTTTGCGATGTTAGTCCGTGGTAATTACCGAGTGATGCTAGCTAACATATTAGCATGTGGAGCTGTGTCGGTGAGTTATATATAGATCGTCTTGGTGTGTTTGGTGTACGTGAGTTTTTTATGCTGTTCTATTTTCTGTATTGTTTCAGTTTTACAAAAAAAAATATTACTCAATGGATGAAAGGAAGAAACAACACAGTTGAGCCTTATTGTGGTTCTTTCCAACTCCATACTGTTAGCTGACTGCCTAGCCTCGCCCGAGAGAGAGCGAACGCGTCGTGAGGGCAGTACAGTGACCGCAGCATGAGTTTTAAGATGATCATGTTGCATTCACCTGTTTTGATAAAAACGTGTCTCCTGACCAAAAGTGATGGTTTTCCCACGAGAAGACGTCATAACCGTCATAATGTGACCGCAGCATAAGTTTTAAGATGAGCATGTTGCATTCAGCTCTGTTTTGAAATAAATGTGTCTCCTGACCAAAAGTGATGTTTCCTCCACGAGCAAACGTCCAAAACGTCATAATGTGACTGTACTGACCATTGTATAGGTTAAGATTTGATGGTCAAGTCTGGTAAAAACATAAAGATGTCCAATATAGTAATAAATAAATAAATAAATATTGAGTTTGGGGCGCGGTAGCGGAGCAGCGCACCTGTGTAAATGGGAGCGTGGTTTTCCTACTGGGTGGAGTTGGCATTGCACCTTCAGGCGCTTTGACGGCACTAACTCAAAACACCGCGGTTTTGATGACGGACAACGGTAGCGAAGCATCGTAGTTCCAGCTGCTGAGCTAGAAAGCGTTCCAGCCTTGGAGACCATTTGTCTGTAAGTCTGTTCTATACAGAAGTTGTAGCTGTAGTGTAGATTCTGTAGCGTTAGTTTAGTTATTCTTTGCGTTGTTAGTCCGTGGTAATTACCGAGTGATGCTAGCTAACATATTAGCATGTGGAGCTGTGTCGTGAGTTATATATAGATCGTCTTGGTGTGTTTGGTGTACGTGAGTTTTTTATGCTGTTCTATTTTCTGTATTGTTTCAGTTTTACAAAAAAAAATATTACTCAATGGATGAAAGGAAGAAACAACACAGTTGAGCCTTATTGTGGTTCTTTCCAACTCCATACTGTTAGCTGACTGCCTAGCCTCGCCCGAGAGAGAGCGAACGCGTCGTGAGGGCAGTACAGTGACCGCAGCATGAGTTTTAAGATGATCATGTTGCATTCACCTGTTTTGATAAAAACGTGTCTCCTGACCAAAAGTGATGGTTTTCCCACGAGAAGACGTCATAACCGTCATAATGTGACCGCAGCATAAGTTTTAAGATGAGCATGTTGCATTCAGCTCTGTTTTGAAATAAATGTGTCTCCTGACCAAAAGTGATGTTTCCTCCACGAGCAAACGTCCAAAACGTCATAATGTGACTGTACTGACCATTGTATAGGTTAAGATTTGATGGTCAAGTCTGGTAAAAACATAAAGATGTCCAATATAGTAAAAAATAAATAAATAAATATTGAGTTTGGGGCGCGGTAGCGGAGCAGCGCACCTGTGTAAATGGGAGCGTGGTTTTCCTACTGGGTGGAGTTGGCATTGCACCTTCAGGCGCTTTGACGGCACTAACTCAAAACACCGCGGTTTTGATGACGGACAACGGTAGCGAAGCATCGTAGTTCCAGCTGCTGAGCTAGAAAGCGTTCCAGCCTTGGAGACCATTTGTCTGTAAGTCTGTTCTATACAGAAGTTGTAGCTGTAGTGTAGATTCTGTAGCGTTAGTTTAGTTATTCTTTGCGTTGTTAGTCCGTGGTAATTACCGAGTGATGCTAGCTAACATATTAGCATGTGGAGCTGTGTCGTGAGTTATATATAGATCGTCTTGGTGTGTTTGGTGTACGTGAGTTTTTTATGCTGTTCTATTTTCTGTATTGTTTCAGTTTTACAAAAAAAAATATTACTCAATGGATGAAAGGAAGAAACAACACAGTTGAGCCTTATTGTGGTTCTTTCCAACTCCATACTGTTAGCTGACTGCCTAGCCTCGCCCGAGAGAGAGCGAACGCGTCGTGAGGGCAGTACAGTGACCGCAGCATGAGTTTTAAGATGATCATGTTGCATTCACCTGTTTTGATAAAAACGTGTCTCCTGACCAAAAGTGATGGTTTTCCCACGAGAAGACGTCATAACCGTCATAATGTGACCGCAGCATAAGTTTTAAGATGAGCATGTTGCATTCAGCTCTGTTTTGAAATAAATGTGTCTCCTGACCAAAAGTGATGTTTCCTCCACGAGCAAACGTCCAAAACGTCATAATGTGACTGTACTGACCATTGTATAGGTTAAGATTTGATGGTCAAGTCTGGTAAAAACATAAAGATGTCCAATATAGTAAAAAATAAATAAATAAATATTGAGTTTGGGGCGTGGTAGCGGAGCAGCGCACCTGTGTAAATGGGAGCGTGGTTTTCCTACTGGGTGGAGTTGGCATTGCACCTTCAGGCGCTTTGACGGCACTAACTCAAAACACCGCGGTTTTGATGACGGACAACGGTAGCGAAGCATCGTAGTTCCAGCTGCTGAGCTAGAAAGCGTTCCAGCCTTGGAGACCATTTGTCTGTAAGTCTGTTCTATACAGAAGTTGTAGCTGTAGTGTAGATTCTGTAGCGTTAGTTTAGTTATTCTTTGCGTTGTTAGTCCGTGGTAATTACCGAGTGATGCTAGCTAACATATTAGCATGTGGAGCTGTGTCGTGAGTTATATATAGATCGTCTTGGTGTGTTTGGTGTACGTGAGTTTTTTATGCTGTTCTATTTTCTGTATTGTTTCAGTTTTACAAAAAAAAATATTACTCAATGGATGAAAGGAAGAAACAACACAGTTGAGCCTTATTGTGGTTCTTTCCAACTCCATACTGTTAGCTGACTGCCTAGCCTCGCCCGAGAGAGAGCGAACGCGTCGTGAGGGCAGTACAGTGACCGCAGCATGAGTTTTAAGATGATCATGTTGCATTCACCTGTTTTGATAAAAACGTGTCTCCTGACCAAAAGTGATGGTTTTCCCACGAGAAGACATCATAACCGTCATAATGTGACCGCAGCATAAGTTTTAAGATGAGCATGTTGCATTCAGCTCTGTTTTGAAATAAATGTGTCTCCTGACCAAAAGTGATGTTTCCTCCACGAGCAAACGTCCAAAACGTCATAATGTGACTGTACTGACCATTGTATAGGTTAAGATTTGATGGTCAAGTCTGGTAAAAACATAAAGATGTCCAATATAGTAATAAATAAATAAATAAATATTGAGTTTGGGGCGCGGTAGCGGAGCAGCGCACCTGTGTAAATGGGAGCGTGGTTTTCCTACTGGGTGGAGTTGGCATTGCACCTTCAGGCGCTTTGACGGCACTAACTCAAAACACCGCGGTTTTGATGACGGACAACGGTAGCGAAGCATCGTAGTTCCAGCTGCTGAGCTAGAAAGCGTTCCAGCCTTGGAGACCATTTGTCTGTAAGTCTGTTCTATACAGAAGTTGTAGCTGTAGTGTAGATTCTGTAGCGTTAGTTTAGTTATTCTTTGCGTTGTTAGTCCGTGGTAATTACCGAGTGATGCTAGCTAACATATTAGCATGTGGAGCTGTGTCGTGAGTTATATATAGATCGTCTTGGTGTGTTTGGTGTACGTGAGTTTTTTATGCTGTTCTATTTTCTGTATTGTTTCAGTTTTACAAAAAAAAATATTACTCAATGGATGAAAGGAAGAAACAACACAGTTGAGCCTTATTGTGGTTCTTTCCAACTCCATACTGTTAGCTGACTGCCTAGCCTCGCCCGAGAGAGAGCGAACGCGTCGTGAGGGCAGTACAGTGACCGCAGCATGAGTTTTAAGATGATCATGTTGCATTCACCTGTTTTGATAAAAACGTGTCTCCTGACCAAAAGTGATGGTTTTCCCACGAGAAGACGTCATAACCGTCATAATGTGACCGCAGCATAAGTTTTAAGATGAGCATGTTGCATTCAGCTCTGTTTTGAAATAAATGTGTCTCCTGACCAAAAGTGATGTTTCCTCCACGAGCAAACGTCCAAAACGTCATAATGTGACTGTACTGACCATTGTATAGGTTAAGATTTGATGGTCAAGTCTGGTAAAAACATAAAGATGTCCAATATAGTAATAAATAAATAAATAAATATTGAGTTTGGGGCGCGGTAGCGGAGCAGCGCACCTGTGTAAATGGGAGCGTGGTTTTCCTACTGGGTGGAGTTGGCATTGCACCTTCAGGCGCTTTGACGGCACTAACTCAAAACACCGCGGTTTTGATGACGGACAACGGTAGCGAAGCATCGTAGTTCCAGCTGCTGAGCTAGAAAGCGTTCCAGCCTTGGAGACCATTTGTCTGTAAGTCTGTTCTATACAGAAGTTGTAGCTGTAGTGTAGATTCTGTAGCGTTAGTTTAGTTATTCTTTGCGTTGTTAGTCCGTGGTAATTACCGAGTGATGCTAGCTAACATATTAGCATGTGGAGCTGTGTCGTGAGTTATATATAGATCGTCTTGGTGTGTTTGGTGTACGTGAGTTTTTTATGCTGTTCTATTTTCTGTATTGTTTCAGTTTTACAAAAAAAAATATTACTCAATGGATGAAAGGAAGAAACAACACAGTTGAGCCTTATTGTGGTTCTTTCCAACTCCATACTGTTAGCTGACTGCCTAGCCTCGCCCGAGAGAGAGCGAACGCGTCGTGAGGGCAGTACAGTGACCGCAGCATGAGTTTTAAGATGATCATGTTGCATTCACCTGTTTTGATAAAAACGTGTCTCCTGACCAAAAGTGATGGTTTTCCCACGAGAAGACGTCATAACCGTCATAATGTGACCGCAGCATAAGTTTTAAGATGAGCATGTTGCATTCAGCTCTGTTTTGAAATAAATGTGTCTCCTGACCAAAAGTGATGTTTCCTCCACGAGCAAACGTCCAAAACGTCATAATGTGACTGTACTGACCATTGTATAGGTTAAGATTTGATGGTCAAGTCTGGTAAAAACATAAAGATGTCCAATATAGTAATAAATAAATAAATAAATATTGAGTTTGGGGCGCGGTAGCGGAGCAGCGCACCTGTGTAAATGGGAGCGTGGTTTTCCTACTGGGTGGAGTTGGCATTGCACCTTCAGGCGCTTTGACGGCACTAACTCAAAACACCGCGGTTTTGATGACGGACAACGGTAGCGAAGCATCGTAGTTCCAGCTGCTGAGCTAGAAAGCGTTCCAGCCTTGGAGACCATTTGTCTGTAAGTCTGTTCTATACAGAAGTTGTAGCTGTAGTGTAGATTCTGTAGCGTTAGTTTAGTTATTCTTTGCGTTGTTAGTCCGTGGTAATTACCGAGTGATGCTAGCTAACATATTAGCATGTGGAGCTGTGTCGTGAGTTATATATAGATCGTCTTGGTGTGTTTGGTGTACGTGAGTTTTTTATGCTGTTCTATTTTCTGTATTGTTTCAGTTTTACAAAAAAAAATATTACTCAATGGATGAAAGGAAGAAACAACACAGTTGAGCCTTATTGTGGTTCTTTCCAACTCCATACTGTTAGCTGACTGCCTAGCCTCGCCCGAGAGAGAGCGAACGCGTCGTGAGGACAGTACAGTGACCGCAGCATGAGTTTTAAGATGATCATGTTGCATTCACCTGTTTTGATAAAAACGTGTCTCCTGACCAAAAGTGATGGTTTTCCCACGAGAAGACATCATAACCGTCATAATGTGACCGCAGCATAAGTTTTAAGATGAGCATGTTGCATTCAGCTCTGTTTTGAAATAAATGTGTCTCCTGACCAAAAGTGATGTTTCCTCCACGAGCAAACGTCCAAAACGTCATAATGTGACTGTACTGACCATTGTATAGGTTAAGATTTGATGGTCAAGTCTGGTAAAAACATAAAGATGTCCAATATAGTAATAAATAAATAAATAAATATTGAGTTTGGGGCGCGGTAGCGGAGCAGCGCACCTGTGTAAATGGGAGCGTGGTTTTCCTACTGGGTGGAGTTGGCATTGCACCTTCAGGCGCTTTGACGGCACTAACTCAAAACACCGCGGTTTTGATGACGGACAACGGTAGCGAAGCATCGTAGTTCCAGCTGCTGAGCTAGAAAGCGTTCCAGCCTTGGAGACCATTTGTCTGTAAGTCTGTTCTATACAGAAGTTGTAGCTGTAGCGATGTAGCGATTCTGTAGCGTTAGTTTAGTTATTCTTTGCGTTGTTAGTCCGTGGTAATTACCGAGTGATGCTAGCTAACATATTAGCATGTGGAGCTGTGTCGTGAGTTATATATAGATCGTCTTGGTGTGTTTGGTGTACGTGAGTTTTTTATGCTGTTCTATTTTCTGTATTGTTTCAGTTTTACAAAAAAAAATATTACTCAATGGATGAAAGGAAGAAACAACACAGTTGAGCCTTATTGTGGTTCTTTCCAACTCCATACTGTTAGCTGACTGCCTAGCCTCGCCCGAGAGAGAGCGAACGCGTCGTGAGGGCAGTACAGTGACCGCAGCATGAGTTTTAAGATGATCATGTTGCATTCACCTGTTTTGATAAAAACGTGTCTCCTGACCAAAAGTGATGGTTTTCCCACGAGAAGACATCATAACCGTCATAATGTGACCGCAGCATAAGTTTTAAGATGAGCATGTTGCATTCAGCTCTGTTTTGAAATAAATGTGTCTCCTGACCAAAAGTGATGTTTCCTCCACGAGCAAACGTCCAAAACGTCATAATGTGACTGTACTGACCATTGTATAGGTTAAGATTTGATGGTCAAGTCTGGTAAAAACATAAAGATGTCCAATATAGTAATAAATAAATAAATAAATATTGAGTTTGGGGCGCGGTAGCGGAGCAGCGCACCTGTGTAAATGGGAGCGTGGTTTTCCTACTGGGTGGAGTTGGCATTGCACCTTCAGGCGCTTTGACGGCACTAACTCAAAACACCGCGGTTTTGATGACGGACAACGGTAGCAAAGCATCGTAGTTCCAGCTGCTGAGCTAGAAAGCGTTCCAGCCTTGGAGACCATTTGTCTGTAAGTCTGTTCTATACAGAAGTTGTAGCTGTAGTGTAGATTCTGTAGCGTTAGTTTAGTTATTCTTTGCGTTGTTAGTCCGTGGTAATTACCGAGTGATGCTAGCTAACATATTAGCATGTGGAGCTGTGTCGTGAGTTATATATAGATCGTCTTGGTGTGTTTGGTGTACGTGAGTTTTTTATGCTGTTCTATTTTCTGTATTGTTTCAGTTTTACAAAAAAAAATATTACTCAATGGATGAAAGGAAGAAACAACACAGTTGAGCCTTATTGTGGTTCTTTCCAACTCCATACTGTTAGCTGACTGCCTAGCCTCGCCCGAGAGAGAGCGAACGCGTCGTGAGGGCAGTACAGTGACCGCAGCATGAGTTTTAAGATGATCATGTTGCATTCACCTGTTTTGATAAAAACGTGTCTCCCGACCAAAAGTGATGGTTTTCCCACGAGAAGACGTCATAACCGTCATAATGTGACCGCAGCATAAGTTTTAAGATGAGCATGTTGCATTCAGCTCTGTTTTGAAATAAATGTGTCTCCTGACCAAAAGTGATGTTTCCTCCACGAGCAAACGTCCAAAACGTCATAATGTGACTGTACTGACCATTGTATAGGTTAAGATTTGATGGTCAAGTCTGGTAAAAACATAAAGATGTCCAATATAGTAATAAATAAATAAATAAATATTGAGTTTGGGGCGCGGTAGCGGAGCAGCGCACCTGTGTAAATGGGAGCGTGGTTTTCCTACTGGGTGGAGTTGGCATTGCACCTTCAGGCGCTTTGACGGCACTAACTCAAAACACCGCGGTTTTGATGACGGACAACGGTAGCGAAGCATCGTAGTTCCAGCTGCTGAGCTAGAAAGCGTTCCAGCCTTGGAGACCATTTGTCTGTAAGTCTGTTCTATACAGAAGTTGTAGCTGTAGTGTAGATTCTGTAGCGTTAGTTTAGTTATTCTTTGCGTTGTTAGTCCGTGGTAATTACCGAGTGATGCTAGCTAACATATTAGCATGTGGAGCTGTGTCGTGAGTTATATATAGATCGTCTTGGTGTGTTTGGTGTACGTGAGTTTTTTATGCTGTTCTATTTTCTGTATTGTTTCAGTTTTACAAAAAAAAATATTACTCAATGGATGAAAGGAAGAAACAACACAGTTGAGCCTTATTGTGGTTCTTTCCAACTCCATACTGTTAGCTGACTGCCTAGCCTCGCCCGAGAGAGAGCGAACGCGTCGTGAGGGCAGTACAGTGACCGCAGCATGAGTTTTAAGATGATCATGTTGCATTCACCTGTTTTGATAAAAACGTGTCTCCTGACCAAAAGTGATGGTTTTCCCACGAGAAGACGTCATAACCGTCATAATGTGACCGCAGCATAAGTTTTAAGATGAGCATGTTGCATTCAGCTCTGTTTTGAAATAAATGTGTCTCCTGACCAAAAGTGATGTTTCCTCCACGAGCAAACGTCCAAAACGTCATAATGTGACTGTACTGACCATTGTATAGGTTAAGATTTGATGGTCAAGTCTGGTAAAAACATAAAGATGTCCAATATAGTAATAAATAAATAAATAAATATTGAGTTTGGGGCGCGGTAGCGGAGCAGCGCACCTGTGTAAATGGGAGCGTGGTTTTCCTACTGGGTGGAGTTGGCATTGCACCTTCAGGCGCTTTGACGGCACTAACTCAAAACACCGCGGTTTTGATGACGGACAACGGTAGCAAAGCATCGTAGTTCCAGCTGCTGAGCTAGAAAGCGTTCCAGCCTTGGAGACCATTTGTCTGTAAGTCTGTTCTATACAGAAGTTGTAGCTGTAGTGTAGATTCTGTAGCGTTAGTTTAGTTATTCTTTGCGTTGTTAGTCCGTGGTAATTACCGAGTGATGCTAGCTAACATATTAGCATGTGGAGCTGTGTCGGTGAGTTATATATAGATCGTCTTGGTGTGTTTGGTGTACGTGAGTTTTTTATGCTGTTCTATTTTCTGTATTGTTTCAGTTTTACAAAAAAAATATTACTCAATGGATGAAAGGAAGAAACAACACAGTTGAGCCTTATTGTGGTTCTTTCCAACTCCATACTGTTAGCTGACTGCCTAGCCTCGCCCGAGAGAGAGCGAACGCGTCGTGAGGGCAGTACAGTGACCGCAGCATGAGTTTTAAGATGATCATGTTGCATTCACCTGTTTTGATAAAAACGTGTCTCCTGACCAAAAGTGATGGTTTTCCCACGAGAAGACGTCATAACCGTCATAATGTGACCGCAGCATAAGTTTTAAGATGAGCATGTTGCATTCAGCTCTGTTTTGAAATAAATGTGTCTCCTGACCAAAAGTGATGTTTCCTCCACGAGCAAACGTCCAAAACGTCATAATGTGACTGTACTGACCATTGTATAGGTTAAGATTTGATGGTCAAGTCTGGTAAAAACATAAAGATGTCCAATATAGTAATAAATAAATAAATAAATATTGAGTTTGGGGCGCGGTAGCGGAGCAGCGCACCTGTGTAAATGGGAGCGTGGTTTTCCTACTGGGTGGAGTTGGCATTGCACCTTCAGGCGCTTTGACGGCACTAACTCAAAACACCGCGGTTTTGATGACGGACAACGGTAGCGAAGCATCGTAGTTCCAGCTGCTGAGCTAGAAAGCGTTCCAGCCTTGGAGACCATTTGTCTGTAAGTCTGTTCTATACAGAAGTTGTAGCTGTAGTGTAGATTCTGTAGCGTTAGTTTAGTTATTCTTTGCGTTGTTAGTCCGTGGTAATTACCGAGTGATGCTAGCTAACATATTAGCATGTGGAGCTGTGTCGTGAGTTATATATAGATCGTCTTGGTGTGTTTGGTGTACGTGAGTTTTTTATGCTGTTCTATTTTCTGTATTGTTTCAGTTTTACAAAAAAAAATATTACTCAATGGATGAAAGGAAGAAACAACACAGTTGAGCCTTATTGTGGTTCTTTCCAACTCCATACTGTTAGCTGACTGCCTAGCCTCGCCCGAGAGAGAGCGAACGCGTCGTGAGGGCAGTACAGTGACCGCAGCATGAGTTTTAAGATGATCATGTTGCATTCACCTGTTTTGATAAAAACGTGTCTCCTGACCAAAAGTGATGGTTTTCCCACGAGAAGACGTCATAACCGTCATAATGTGACCGCAGCATAAGTTTTAAGATGAGCATGTTGCATTCAGCTCTGTTTTGAAATAAATGTGTCTCCTGACCAAAAGTGATGTTTCCTCCACGAGCAAACGTCCAAAACGTCATAATGTGACTGTACTGACCATTGTATAGGTTAAGATTTGATGGTCAAGTCTGGTAAAAACATAAAGATGTCCAATATAGTAATAAATAAATAAATAAATATTGAGTTTGGGGCGCGGTAGCGGAGCAGCGCACCTGTGTAAATGGGAGCGTGGTTTTCCTACTGGGTGGAGTTGGCATTGCACCTTCAGGCGCTTTGACGGCACTAACTCAAAACACCGCGGTTTTGATGACGGACAACGGTAGCAAAGCATCGTAGTTCCAGCTACAGAGCTAGAAAGCGTTCCAGCCTTGGAGACCATTTGTCTGTAAGTCTGTTCTATACAGAAGTTGTAGCTGTAGTGTAGATTCTGTAGCGTTAGTTTAGTTATTCTTTGCGATGTTAGTCCGTGGTAATTACCGAGTGATGCTAGCTAACATATTAGCATGTGGAGCTGTGTCGGTGAGTTATATATAGATCGTCTTGGTGTGTTTGGTGTACGTGAGTTTTTTATGCTGTTCTATTTTCTGTATTGTTTCAGTTTTACAAAAAAAATATTACTCAATGGATGAAAGGAAGAAACAACACAGTTGAGCCTTATTGTGGTTCTTTCCAACTCCATACTGTTAGCTGACTGCCTAGCCTCGCCCGAGAGAGAGCGAACGCGTCGTGAGGGCAGTACAGTGACCGCAGCATGAGTTTTAAGATGATCATGTTGCATTCACCTGTTTTGATAAAAACGTGTCTCCTGACCAAAAGTGATGGTTTTCCCACGAGAAGACGTCATAACCGTCATAATGTGACCGCAGCATAAGTTTTAAGATGAGCATGTTGCATTCAGCTCTGTTTTGAAATAAATGTGTCTCCTGACCAAAAGTGATGTTTCCTCCACGAGCAAACGTCCAAAACGTCATAATGTGACTGTACTGACCATTGTATAGGTTAAGATTTGATGGTCAAGTCTGGTAAAAACATAAAGATGTCCAATATAGTAATAAATAAATAAATAAATATTGAGTTTGGGGCGCGGTAGCGGAGCAGCGCACCTGTGTAAATGGGAGCGTGGTTTTCCTACTGGGTGGAGTTGGCATTGCACCTTCAGGCGCTTTGACGGCACTAACTCAAAACACCGCGGTTTTGATGACGGACAACGGTAGCGAAGCATCGTAGTTCCAGCTGCTGAGCTAGAAAGCGTTCCAGCCTTGGAGACCATTTGTCTGTAAGTCTGTTCTATACAGAAGTTGTAGCTGTAGTGTAGATTCTGTAGCGTTAGTTTAGTTATTCTTTGCGTTGTTAGTCCGTGGTAATTACCGAGTGATGCTAGCTAACATATTAGCATGTGGAGCTGTGTCGTGAGTTATATATAGATCGTCTTGGTGTGTTTGGTGTACGTGAGTTTTTTATGCTGTTCTATTTTCTGTATTGTTTCAGTTTTACAAAAAAAAATATTACTCAATGGATGAAAGGAAGAAACAACACAGTTGAGCCTTATTGTGGTTCTTTCCAACTCCATACTGTTAGCTGACTGCCTAGCCTCGCCCGAGAGAGAGCGAACGCGTCGTGAGGGCAGTACAGTGACCGCAGCATGAGTTTTAAGATGATCATGTTGCATTCACCTGTTTTGATAAAAACGTGTCTCCTGACCAAAAGTGATGGTTTTCCCACGAGAAGACGTCATAACCGTCATAATGTGACCGCAGCATAAGTTTTAAGATGAGCATGTTGCATTCAGCTCTGTTTTGAAATAAATGTGTCTCCTGACCAAAAGTGATGTTTCCTCCACGAGCAAACGTCCAAAACGTCATAATGTGACTGTACTGACCATTGTATAGGTTAAGATTTGATGGTCAAGTCTGGTAAAAACATAAAGATGTCCAATATAGTAATAAATAAATAAATAAATATTGAGTTTGGGGCGCGGTAGCGGAGCAGCGCACCTGTGTAAATGGGAGCGTGGTTTTCCTACTGGGTGGAGTTGGCATTGCACCTTCAGGCGCTTTGACGGCACTAACTCAAAACACCGCGGTTTTGATGACGGACAACGGTAGCGAAGCATCGTAGTTCCAGCTGCTGAGCTAGAAAGCGTTCCAGCCTTGGAGACCATTTGTCTGTAAGTCTGTTCTATACAGAAGTTGTAGCTGTAGTGTAGATTCTGTAGCGTTAGTTTAGTTATTCTTTGCGTTGTTAGTCCGTGGTAATTACCGAGTGATGCTAGCTAACATATTAGCATGTGGAGCTGTGTCGTGAGTTATATATAGATCGTCTTGGTGTGTTTGGTGTACGTGAGTTTTTTATGCTGTTCTATTTTCTGTATTGTTTCAGTTTTACAAAAAAAAATATTACTCAATGGATGAAAGGAAGAAACAACACAGTTGAGCCTTATTGTGGTTCTTTCCAACTCCATACTGTTAGCTGACTGCCTAGCCTCGCCCGAGAGAGAGCGAACGCGTCGTGAGGGCAGTACAGTGACCGCAGCATGAGTTTTAAGATGATCATGTTGCATTCACCTGTTTTGATAAAAACGTGTCTCCTGACCAAAAGTGATGGTTTTCCCACGAGAAGACATCATAACCGTCATAATGTGACCGCAGCATAAGTTTTAAGATGAGCATGTTGCATTCAGCTCTGTTTTGAAATAAATGTGTCTCCTGACCAAAAGTGATGTTTCCTCCACGAGCAAACGTCCAAAACGTCATAATGTGACTGTACTGACCATTGTATAGGTTAAGATTTGATGGTCAAGTCTGGTAAAAACATAAAGATGTCCAATATAGTAATAAATAAATAAATAAATATTGAGTTTGGGGCGCGGTAGCGGAGCAGCGCACCTGTGTAAATGGGAGCGTGGTTTTCCTACTGGGTGGAGTTGGCATTGCACCTTCAGGCGCTTTGACGGCACTAACTCAAAACACCGCGGTTTTGATGACGGACAACGGTAGCAAAGCATCGTAGTTCCAGCTGCTGAGCTAGAAAGCGTTCCAGCCTTGGAGACCATTTGTCTGTAAGTCTGTTCTATACAGAAGTTGTAGCTGTAGTGTAGATTCTGTAGCGTTAGTTTAGTTATTCTTTGCGATGTTAGTCCGTGGTAATTACCGAGTGATGCTAGCTAACATATTAGCATGTGGAGCTGTGTCGGTGAGTTATATATAGATCGTCTTGGTGTGTTTGGTGTACGTGAGTTTTTTATGCTGTTCTATTTTCTGTATTGTTTCAGTTTTACAAAAAAAATATTACTCAATGGATGAAAGGAAGAAACAACACAGTTGAGCCTTATTGTGGTTCTTTCCAACTCCATACTGTTAGCTGACTGCCTAGCCTCGCCCGAGAGAGAGCGAACGCGTCGTGAGGGCAGTACAGTGACCGCAGCATGAGTTTTAAGATGATCATGTTGCATTCACCTGTTTTGATAAAAACGTGTCTCCTGACCAAAAGTGATGGTTTTCCCACGAGAAGACGTCATAACCGTCATAATGTGACCGCAGCATAAGTTTTAAGATGAGCATGTTGCATTCAGCTCTGTTTTGAAATAAATGTGTCTCCTGACCAAAAGTGATGTTTCCTCCACGAGCAAACGTCCAAAACGTCATAATGTGACTGTACTGACCATTGTATAGGTTAAGATTTGATGGTCAAGTCTGGTAAAAACATAAAGATGTCCAATATAGTAATAAATAAATAAATAAATATTGAGTTTGGGGCGCGGTAGCGGAGCAGCGCACCTGTGTAAATGGGAGCGTGGTTTTCCTACTGGGTGGAGTTGGCATTGCACCTTCAGGCGCTTTGACGGCACTAACTCAAAACACCGCGGTTTTGATGACGGACAACGGTAGCGAAGCATCGTAGTTCCAGCTGCTGAGCTAGAAAGCGTTCCAGCCTTGGAGACCATTTGTCTGTAAGTCTGTTCTATACAGAAGTTGTAGCTGTAGTGTAGATTCTGTAGCGTTAGTTTAGTTATTCTTTGCGTTGTTAGTCCGTGGTAATTACCGAGTGATGCTAGCTAACATATTAGCATGTGGAGCTGTGTCGTGAGTTATATATAGATCGTCTTGGTGTGTTTGGTGTACGTGAGTTTTTTATGCTGTTCTATTTTCTGTATTGTTTCAGTTTTACAAAAAAAAATATTACTCAATGGATGAAAGGAAGAAACAACACAGTTGAGCCTTATTGTGGTTCTTTCCAACTCCATACTGTTAGCTGACTGCCTAGCCTCGCCCGAGAGAGAGCGAACGCGTCGTGAGGGCAGTACAGTGACCGCAGCATGAGTTTTAAGATGATCATGTTGCATTCACCTGTTTTGATAAAAACGTGTCTCCTGACCAAAAGTGATGGTTTTCCCACGAGAAGACGTCATAACCGTCATAATGTGACCGCAGCATAAGTTTTAAGATGAGCATGTTGCATTCAGCTCTGTTTTGAAATAAATGTGTCTCCTGACCAAAAGTGATGTTTCCTCCACGAGCAAACGTCCAAAACGTCATAATGTGACTGTACTGACCATTGTATAGGTTAAGATTTGATGGTCAAGTCTGGTAAAAACATAAAGATGTCCAATATAGTAATAAATAAATAAATAAATATTGAGTTTGGGGCGCGGTAGCGGAGCAGCGCACCTGTGTAAATGGGAGCGTGGTTTTCCTACTGGGTGGAGTTGGCATTGCACCTTCAGGCGCTTTGACGGCACTAACTCAAAACACCGCGGTTTTGATGACGGACAACGGTAGCGAAGCATCGTAGTTCCAGCTGCTGAGCTAGAAAGCGTTCCAGCCTTGGAGACCATTTGTCTGTAAGTCTGTTCTATACAGAAGTTGTAGCTGTAGTGTAGATTCTGTAGCGTTAGTTTAGTTATTCTTTGCGTTGTTAGTCCGTGGTAATTACCGAGTGATGCTAGCTAACATATTAGCATGTGGAGCTGTGTCGTGAGTTATATATAGATCGTCTTGGTGTGTTTGGTGTACGTGAGTTTTTTATGCTGTTCTATTTTCTGTATTGTTTCAGTTTTACAAAAAAAAATATTACTCAATGGATGAAAGGAAGAAACAACACAGTTGAGCCTTATTGTGGTTCTTTCCAACTCCATACTGTTAGCTGACTGCCTAGCCTCGCCCGAGAGAGAGCGAACGCGTCGTGAGGACAGTACAGTGACCGCAGCATGAGTTTTAAGATGATCATGTTGCATTCACCTGTTTTGATAAAAACGTGTCTCCTGACCAAAAGTGATGGTTTTCCCACGAGAAGACATCATAACCGTCATAATGTGACCGCAGCATAAGTTTTAAGATGAGCATGTTGCATTCAGCTCTGTTTTGAAATAAATGTGTCTCCTGACCAAAAGTGATGTTTCCTCCACGAGCAAACGTCCAAAACGTCATAATGTGACTGTACTGACCATTGTATAGGTTAAGATTTGATGGTCAAGTCTGGTAAAAACATAAAGATGTCCAATATAGTAATAAATAAATAAATAAATATTGAGTTTGGGGCGCGGTAGCGGAGCAGCGCACCTGTGTAAATGGGAGCGTGGTTTTCCTACTGGGTGGAGTTGGCATTGCACCTTCAGGCGCTTTGACGGCACTAACTCAAAACACCGCGGTTTTGATGACGGACAACGGTAGCGAAGCATCGTAGTTCCAGCTGCTGAGCTAGAAAGCGTTCCAGCCTTGGAGACCATTTGTCTGTAAGTCTGTTCTATACAGAAGTTGTAGCTGTAGCGATGTAGCGATTCTGTAGCGTTAGTTTAGTTATTCTTTGCGTTGTTAGTCCGTGGTAATTACCGAGTGATGCTAGCTAACATATTAGCATGTGGAGCTGTGTCGTGAGTTATATATAGATCGTCTTGGTGTGTTTGGTGTACGTGAGTTTTTTATGCTGTTCTATTTTCTGTATTGTTTCAGTTTTACAAAAAAAAATATTACTCAATGGATGAAAGGAAGAAACAACACAGTTGAGCCTTATTGTGGTTCTTTCCAACTCCATACTGTTAGCTGACTGCCTAGCCTCGCCCGAGAGAGAGCGAACGCGTCGTGAGGGCAGTACAGTGACCGCAGCATGAGTTTTAAGATGATCATGTTGCATTCACCTGTTTTGATAAAAACGTGTCTCCTGACCAAAAGTGATGGTTTTCCCACGAGAAGACATCATAACCGTCATAATGTGACCGCAGCATAAGTTTTAAGATGAGCATGTTGCATTCAGCTCTGTTTTGAAATAAATGTGTCTCCTGACCAAAAGTGATGTTTCCTCCACGAGCAAACGTCCAAAACGTCATAATGTGACTGTACTGACCATTGTATAGGTTAAGATTTGATGGTCAAGTCTGGTAAAAACATAAAGATGTCCAATATAGTAATAAATAAATAAATAAATATTGAGTTTGGGGCGCGGTAGCGGAGCAGCGCACCTGTGTAAATGGGAGCGTGGTTTTCCTACTGGGTGGAGTTGGCATTGCACCTTCAGGCGCTTTGACGGCACTAACTCAAAACACCGCGGTTTTGATGACGGACAACGGTAGCAAAGCATCGTAGTTCCAGCTGCTGAGCTAGAAAGCGTTCCAGCCTTGGAGACCATTTGTCTGTAAGTCTGTTCTATACAGAAGTTGTAGCTGTAGTGTAGATTCTGTAGCGTTAGTTTAGTTATTCTTTGCGATGTTAGTCCGTGGTAATTACCGAGTGATGCTAGCTAACATATTAGCATGTGGAGCTGTGTCGGTGAGTTATATATAGATCGTCTTGGTGTGTTTGGTGTACGTGAGTTTTTTATGCTGTTCTATTTTCTGTATTGTTTCAGTTTTACAAAAAAAATATTACTCAATGGATGAAAGGAAGAAACAACACAGTTGAGCCTTATTGTGGTTCTTTCCAACTCCATACTGTTAGCTGACTGCCTAGCCTCGCCCGAGAGAGAGCGAACGCGTCGTGAGGGCAGTACAGTGACCGCAGCATGAGTTTTAAGATGATCATGTTGCATTCACCTGTTTTGATAAAAACGTGTCTCCTGACCAAAAGTGATGGTTTTCCCACGAGAAGACGTCATAACCGTCATAATGTGACCGCAGCATAAGTTTTAAGATGAGCATGTTGCATTCAGCTCTGTTTTGAAATAAATGTGTCTCCTGACCAAAAGTGATGTTTCCTCCACGAGCAAACGTCCAAAACGTCATAATGTGACTGTACTGACCATTGTATAGGTTAAGATTTGATGGTCAAGTCTGGTAAAAACATAAAGATGTCCAATATAGTAATAAATAAATAAATAAATATTGAGTTTGGGGCGCGGTAGCGGAGCAGCGCACCTGTGTAAATGGGAGCGTGGTTTTCCTACTGGGTGGAGTTGGCATTGCACCTTCAGGCGCTTTGACGGCACTAACTCAAAACACCGCGGTTTTGATGACGGACAACGGTAGCGAAGCATCGTAGTTCCAGCTGCTGAGCTAGAAAGCGTTCCAGCCTTGGAGACCATTTGTCTGTAAGTCTGTTCTATACAGAAGTTGTAGCTGTAGTGTAGATTCTGTAGCGTTAGTTTAGTTATTCTTTGCGTTGTTAGTCCGTGGTAATTACCGAGTGATGCTAGCTAACATATTAGCATGTGGAGCTGTGTCGTGAGTTATATATAGATCGTCTTGGTGTGTTTGGTGTACGTGAGTTTTTTATGCTGTTCTATTTTCTGTATTGTTTCAGTTTTACAAAAAAAAATATTACTCAATGGATGAAAGGAAGAAACAACACAGTTGAGCCTTATTGTGGTTCTTTCCAACTCCATACTGTTAGCTGACTGCCTAGCCTCGCCCGAGAGAGAGCGAACGCGTCGTGAGGGCAGTACAGTGACCGCAGCATGAGTTTTAAGATGATCATGTTGCATTCACCTGTTTTGATAAAAACGTGTCTCCTGACCAAAAGTGATGGTTTTCCCACGAGAAGACGTCATAACCGTCATAATGTGACCGCAGCATAAGTTTTAAGATGAGCATGTTGCATTCAGCTCTGTTTTGAAATAAATGTGTCTCCTGACCAAAAGTGATGTTTCCTCCACGAGCAAACGTCCAAAACGTCATAATGTGACTGTACTGACCATTGTATAGGTTAAGATTTGATGGTCAAGTCTGGTAAAAACATAAAGATGTCCAATATAGTAATAAATAAATAAATAAATATTGAGTTTGGGGCGCGGTAGCGGAGCAGCGCACCTGTGTAAATGGGAGCGTGGTTTTCCTACTGGGTGGAGTTGGCATTGCACCTTCAGGCGCTTTGACGGCACTAACTCAAAACACCGCGGTTTTGATGACGGACAACGGTAGCGAAGCATCGTAGTTCCAGCTGCTGAGCTAGAAAGCGTTCCAGCCTTGGAGACCATTTGTCTGTAAGTCTGTTCTATACAGAAGTTGTAGCTGTAGTGTAGATTCTGTAGCGTTAGTTTAGTTATTCTTTGCGTTGTTAGTCCGTGGTAATTACCGAGTGATGCTAGCTAACATATTAGCATGTGGAGCTGTGTCGTGAGTTATATATAGATCGTCTTGGTGTGTTTGGTGTACGTGAGTTTTTTATGCTGTTCTATTTTCTGTATTGTTTCAGTTTTACAAAAAAAAATATTACTCAATGGATGAAAGGAAGAAACAACACAGTTGAGCCTTATTGTGGTTCTTTCCAACTCCATACTGTTAGCTGACTGCCTAGCCTCGCCCGAGAGAGAGCGAACGCGTCGTGAGGACAGTACAGTGACCGCAGCATGAGTTTTAAGATGATCATGTTGCATTCACCTGTTTTGATAAAAACGTGTCTCCTGACCAAAAGTGATGGTTTTCCCACGAGAAGACATCATAACCGTCATAATGTGACCGCAGCATAAGTTTTAAGATGAGCATGTTGCATTCAGCTCTGTTTTGAAATAAATGTGTCTCCTGACCAAAAGTGATGTTTCCTCCACGAGCAAACGTCCAAAACGTCATAATGTGACTGTACTGACCATTGTATAGGTTAAGATTTGATGGTCAAGTCTGGTAAAAACATAAAGATGTCCAATATAGTAATAAATAAATAAATAAATATTGAGTTTGGGGCGCGGTAGCGGAGCAGCGCACCTGTGTAAATGGGAGCGTGGTTTTCCTACTGGGTGGAGTTGGCATTGCACCTTCAGGCGCTTTGACGGCACTAACTCAAAACACCGCGGTTTTGATGACGGACAACGGTAGCGAAGCATCGTAGTTCCAGCTGCTGAGCTAGAAAGCGTTCCAGCCTTGGAGACCATTTGTCTGTAAGTCTGTTCTATACAGAAGTTGTAGCTGTAGCGATGTAGCGATTCTGTAGCGTTAGTTTAGTTATTCTTTGCGTTGTTAGTCCGTGGTAATTACCGAGTGATGCTAGCTAACATATTAGCATGTGGAGCTGTGTCGTGAGTTATATATAGATCGTCTTGGTGTGTTTGGTGTACGTGAGTTTTTTATGCTGTTCTATTTTCTGTATTGTTTCAGTTTTACAAAAAAAAATATTACTCAATGGATGAAAGGAAGAAACAACACAGTTGAGCCTTATTGTGGTTCTTTCCAACTCCATACTGTTAGCTGACTGCCTAGCCTCGCCCGAGAGAGAGCGAACGCGTCGTGAGGGCAGTACAGTGACCGCAGCATGAGTTTTAAGATGATCATGTTGCATTCACCTGTTTTGATAAAAACGTGTCTCCTGACCAAAAGTGATGGTTTTCCCACGAGAAGACATCATAACCGTCATAATGTGACCGCAGCATAAGTTTTAAGATGAGCATGTTGCATTCAGCTCTGTTTTGAAATAAATGTGTCTCCTGACCAAAAGTGATGTTTCCTCCACGAGCAAACGTCCAAAACGTCATAATGTGACTGTACTGACCATTGTATAGGTTAAGATTTGATGGTCAAGTCTGGTAAAAACATAAAGATGTCCAATATAGTAATAAATAAATAAATAAATATTGAGTTTGGGGCGCGGTAGCGGAGCAGCGCACCTGTGTAAATGGGAGCGTGGTTTTCCTACTGGGTGGAGTTGGCATTGCACCTTCAGGCGCTTTGACGGCACTAACTCAAAACACCGCGGTTTTGATGACGGACAACGGTAGCAAAGCATCGTAGTTCCAGCTGCTGAGCTAGAAAGCGTTCCAGCCTTGGAGACCATTTGTCTGTAAGTCTGTTCTATACAGAAGTTGTAGCTGTAGTGTAGATTCTGTAGCGTTAGTTTAGTTATTCTTTGCGATGTTAGTCCGTGGTAATTACCGAGTGATGCTAGCTAACATATTAGCATGTGGAGCTGTGTCGGTGAGTTATATATAGATCGTCTTGGTGTGTTTGGTGTACGTGAGTTTTTTATGCTGTTCTATTTTCTGTATTGTTTCAGTTTTACAAAAAAAATATTACTCAATGGATGAAAGGAAGAAACAACACAGTTGAGCCTTATTGTGGTTCTTTCCAACTCCATACTGTTAGCTGACTGCCTAGCCTCGCCCGAGAGAGAGCGAACGCGTCGTGAGGGCAGTACAGTGACCGCAGCATGAGTTTTAAGATGATCATGTTGCATTCACCTGTTTTGATAAAAACGTGTCTCCTGACCAAAAGTGATGGTTTTCCCACGAGAAGACGTCATAACCGTCATAATGTGACCGCAGCATAAGTTTTAAGATGAGCATGTTGCATTCAGCTCTGTTTTGAAATAAATGTGTCTCCTGACCAAAAGTGATGTTTCCTCCACGAGCAAACGTCCAAAACGTCATAATGTGACTGTACTGACCATTGTATAGGTTAAGATTTGATGGTCAAGTCTGGTAAAAACATAAAGATGTCCAATATAGTAATAAATAAATAAATAAATATTGAGTTTGGGGCGCGGTAGCGGAGCAGCGCACCTGTGTAAATGGGAGCGTGGTTTTCCTACTGGGTGGAGTTGGCATTGCACCTTCAGGCGCTTTGACGGCACTAACTCAAAACACCGCGGTTTTGATGACGGACAACGGTAGCGAAGCATCGTAGTTCCAGCTGCTGAGCTAGAAAGCGTTCCAGCCTTGGAGACCATTTGTCTGTAAGTCTGTTCTATACAGAAGTTGTAGCTGTAGTGTAGATTCTGTAGCGTTAGTTTAGTTATTCTTTGCGTTGTTAGTCCGTGGTAATTACCGAGTGATGCTAGCTAACATATTAGCATGTGGAGCTGTGTCGTGAGTTATATATAGATCGTCTTGGTGTGTTTGGTGTACGTGAGTTTTTTATGCTGTTCTATTTTCTGTATTGTTTCAGTTTTACAAAAAAAAATATTACTCAATGGATGAAAGGAAGAAACAACACAGTTGAGCCTTATTGTGGTTCTTTCCAACTCCATACTGTTAGCTGACTGCCTAGCCTCGCCCGAGAGAGAGCGAACGCGTCGTGAGGGCAGTACAGTGACCGCAGCATGAGTTTTAAGATGATCATGTTGCATTCACCTGTTTTGATAAAAACGTGTCTCCTGACCAAAAGTGATGGTTTTCCCACGAGAAGACGTCATAACCGTCATAATGTGACCGCAGCATAAGTTTTAAGATGAGCATGTTGCATTCAGCTCTGTTTTGAAATAAATGTGTCTCCTGACCAAAAGTGATGTTTCCTCCACGAGCAAACGTCCAAAACGTCATAATGTGACTGTACTGACCATTGTATAGGTTAAGATTTGATGGTCAAGTCTGGTAAAAACATAAAGATGTCCAATATAGTAATAAATAAATAAATAAATATTGAGTTTGGGGCGCGGTAGCGGAGCAGCGCACCTGTGTAAATGGGAGCGTGGTTTTCCTACTGGGTGGAGTTGGCATTGCACCTTCAGGCGCTTTGACGGCACTAACTCAAAACACCGCGGTTTTGATGACGGACAACGGTAGCGAAGCATCGTAGTTCCAGCTGCTGAGCTAGAAAGCGTTCCAGCCTTGGAGACCATTTGTCTGTAAGTCTGTTCTATACAGAAGTTGTAGCTGTAGTGTAGATTCTGTAGCGTTAGTTTAGTTATTCTTTGCGTTGTTAGTCCGTGGTAATTACCGAGTGATGCTAGCTAACATATTAGCATGTGGAGCTGTGTCGTGAGTTATATATAGATCGTCTTGGTGTGTTTGGTGTACGTGAGTTTTTTATGCTGTTCTATTTTCTGTATTGTTTCAGTTTTACAAAAAAAAATATTACTCAATGGATGAAAGGAAGAAACAACACAGTTGAGCCTTATTGTGGTTCTTTCCAACTCCATACTGTTAGCTGACTGCCTAGCCTCGCCCGAGAGAGAGCGAACGCGTCGTGAGGACAGTACAGTGACCGCAGCATGAGTTTTAAGATGATCATGTTGCATTCACCTGTTTTGATAAAAACGTGTCTCCTGACCAAAAGTGATGGTTTTCCCACGAGAAGACATCATAACCGTCATAATGTGACCGCAGCATAAGTTTTAAGATGAGCATGTTGCATTCAGCTCTGTTTTGAAATAAATGTGTCTCCTGACCAAAAGTGATGTTTCCTCCACGAGCAAACGTCCAAAACGTCATAATGTGACTGTACTGACCATTGTATAGGTTAAGATTTGATGGTCAAGTCTGGTAAAAACATAAAGATGTCCAATATAGTAATAAATAAATAAATAAATATTGAGTTTGGGGCGCGGTAGCGGAGCAGCGCACCTGTGTAAATGGGAGCGTGGTTTTCCTACTGGGTGGAGTTGGCATTGCACCTTCAGGCGCTTTGACGGCACTAACTCAAAACACCGCGGTTTTGATGACGGACAACGGTAGCGAAGCATCGTAGTTCCAGCTGCTGAGCTAGAAAGCGTTCCAGCCTTGGAGACCATTTGTCTGTAAGTCTGTTCTATACAGAAGTTGTAGCTGTAGCGATGTAGCGATTCTGTAGCGTTAGTTTAGTTATTCTTTGCGTTGTTAGTCCGTGGTAATTACCGAGTGATGCTAGCTAACATATTAGCATGTGGAGCTGTGTCGTGAGTTATATATAGATCGTCTTGGTGTGTTTGGTGTACGTGAGTTTTTTATGCTGTTCTATTTTCTGTATTGTTTCAGTTTTACAAAAAAAAATATTACTCAATGGATGAAAGGAAGAAACAACACAGTTGAGCCTTATTGTGGTTCTTTCCAACTCCATACTGTTAGCTGACTGCCTAGCCTCGCCCGAGAGAGAGCGAACGCGTCGTGAGGGCAGTACAGTGACCGCAGCATGAGTTTTAAGATGATCATGTTGCATTCACCTGTTTTGATAAAAACGTGTCTCCTGACCAAAAGTGATGGTTTTCCCACGAGAAGACATCATAACCGTCATAATGTGACCGCAGCATAAGTTTTAAGATGAGCATGTTGCATTCAGCTCTGTTTTGAAATAAATGTGTCTCCTGACCAAAAGTGATGTTTCCTCCACGAGCAAACGTCCAAAACGTCATAATGTGACTGTACTGACCATTGTATAGGTTAAGATTTGATGGTCAAGTCTGGTAAAAACATAAAGATGTCCAATATAGTAATAAATAAATAAATAAATATTGAGTTTGGGGCGCGGTAGCGGAGCAGCGCACCTGTGTAAATGGGAGCGTGGTTTTCCTACTGGGTGGAGTTGGCATTGCACCTTCAGGCGCTTTGACGGCACTAACTCAAAACACCGCGGTTTTGATGACGGACAACGGTAGCAAAGCATCGTAGTTCCAGCTGCTGAGCTAGAAAGCGTTCCAGCCTTGGAGACCATTTGTCTGTAAGTCTGTTCTATACAGAAGTTGTAGCTGTAGTGTAGATTCTGTAGCGTTAGTTTAGTTATTCTTTGCGATGTTAGTCCGTGGTAATTACCGAGTGATGCTAGCTAACATATTAGCATGTGGAGCTGTGTCGGTGAGTTATATATAGATCGTCTTGGTGTGTTTGGTGTACGTGAGTTTTTTATGCTGTTCTATTTTCTGTATTGTTTCAGTTTTACAAAAAAAAATATTACTCAATGGATGAAAGGAAGAAACAACACAGTTGAGCCTTATTGTGGTTCTTTCCAACTCCATACTGTTAGCTGACTGCCTAGCCTCGCCCGAGAGAGAGCGAACGCGTCGTGAGGGCAGTACAGTGACCGCAGCATGAGTTTTAAGATGATCATGTTGCATTCACCTGTTTTGATAAAAACGTGTCTCCTGACCAAAAGTGATGGTTTTCCCACGAGAAGACGTCATAACCGTCATAATGTGACCGCAGCATGAATTTTCAGATGATCATGTTGCATTCACCTGTGTTTTGAAATAAATGTATCTCCTGACCAAAAGTGATGGTTTTCCCACGAGAAAACGTCAAAAACGTCATAATGTGAGTTCAGCATGAGTTTTCAGATGATCATGTTGCATTTACCTCTGTTTTGAAATAAATGTATCTCCTGACCAAAAGTGATGGTTTCCCCACGAGAAAACGTCAAAAACGTCATAATGTGAGCGCAGCATGAGTTTTCAGATGATCAGGTTGCATTTACATCTGTTTTGAGAAACTTGTATATCCTGACCAAAAGTGATGGTTTCCCCACGAGAAAACGTCAGAAACGTCATAATTTGACCGCAGCACGAGTTTTCAGGTGATCA
Source organism: Takifugu ocellatus (assembly GCA_027382335.1). Lineage (NCBI taxonomy): Eukaryota > Metazoa > Chordata > Actinopteri > Tetraodontiformes > Tetraodontidae > Takifugu > Takifugu ocellatus. The sequence continues at coordinate 17,056,124 of JAPVLW010000016.1, read as the reverse complement.
TGTTGCATTTACCTCTGTTTTGAAATAAATGTATCTCCTGACCAAAAGTGATGGTTTCCCCACGAGAAAACGTCAGAAACGTCATAATGTGACCGCAGCATGAGTTTTCAGGTGATCATGTTGCATTCACCTGTGTTTTGAAATAAATGTATCTCCTGACCAAAAGTGATGGTTTCCCCACGAGAAAACGTCAAAAACGTCATAATGTGAGCGCAGCATGAGTTTTCAGATGATCATGTTGCATTTACATCTGTTTTGAGAAACTTGTATCTCCTGACCAAAAGTGATGGTTTCCCCACGAGAAAACGTCAGAAACGTCATAATGTGACCGCAGCATGAGTTTTCAGGTGATCATGTTGCATTTACTTCTGTTTTGAGAAACTTGTATCTCCTGACCAAAAGTGATGATTTCCCCACCAGAAAACGTCAGAAACGTCATAATGTGAGCGCAGCATGAGTTTTCAGGTGATCATGTTGAATTTACCTCTGTTTTGAAATAAATGTATCTTCTGACCAAAAGTGATGGTTTCCCAACCACAAAACGTCAAAAACGTCATAATGTGAGCGCAGCATGAGTTTTCAGGTAATCATGTTGAATTTACCTCTGTTTTGAGAAACTTGTATCTCCTGACCAAAAGTGATGGTTTCCCCACGAGAAAACGTCAGAAACGTCATAATGTGAGCGCAGCATGAGTTTTCAGGTGATCATGTTGCATTCACCTGTGTTTTGAAATAAATGTATCTCCTGACCAAAAGTGATGGTTTCCCCACGAGAAAACGTCAAAAACGTCATAATGTGAGCGCAGCATGAGTTTTCAGATGATCAGGTTGCATTTACATCTGTTTTGAGAAACTTGTATATCCTGACCAAAAGTGATGGTTTCCCCACGAGAAAACGTCAGAAACGTCATAATTTGACCGCAGCACGAGTTTTCAGGTGATCATGTTGCATTTACCTCTGTTTTGAAATAAATGTATCTCCTGACCAAAAGTGATGGTTTCCCCACGAGAAAACGTCAGAAACGTCATAATGTGACCGCAGCATAAGTTTTCAGGTGATCATGTTGAATTTACCTCTGTTTTGAAATAAATGTATCTTCTGACCAAAAGTGATGTTTTCCCAACGAGAAAACGTCAAAAACGTCATAATGTGACCGCAGCATCAGTTTTCAGGTGATCATGTTGCATTTACTTCTGTTTTGAGAAACTTGTATCTCCTGACCAAAAGTGATGGTTTCCCCACGAGAAAACGTCAAAAACGTCATAATGTGAGCGCAGCATGAGTTTTCAGATGATCATGTTGCATTTACATCTGTTTTTGAGAAACTTGTATATCCTGACGAAAAGTGATGGTTTCCCCACGAGAAAACGTCAAAAACGTCATAATGTGAGCGCAGCATGAGTTTTCAGGTGATCATGTTGCATTTACATCTGTTTTGAGAAACTTGTATATCCTGACGAGAAGTGATGATTCCCCCACGAGAAAACGTCAGAAACGTCATAATGTGAGCGCAGCATGAGTTTTCAGGTGATCATGTTGCATTTACTTCTGTTTTGAGAAACTTGTATCTCCTGACCAAAAGTGATGGTTTCCCAACGAGAAAACGTCAGAAACGTCATAATGTGACCGCAGCATGAGTTTTCAGGTGATCATGTTGAATTTACCTCTATTTTGAGAAACTTTTATATCCTGACCAAAAGTGATGGTTTCCCCACGAGAAAACGTCAAAAACGTCATAATGTGAGCGCAGCATGAGTTTTCAGGTGATCATGTTGCATTTACATCTGTTTTTGAGAAACTTGTATATCCTGACGAAAAGTGATGGTTTCCCCACGAGAAAACGTCAGAAACGTCATAATTTGACCGCAGCACGAGTTTTCAGGTGATCATGTTGCATTTACCTCTGTCTTGAAATAATTGTATCTTCTGACCAAAAGTGATGGTTTCCCCACGAGAAAACGTCATAATGTGAGCGCAGCATCAGTTTTCAGGTGATCATGTTGAATTTACCTCTATTTTGAGAAACTTGTATATTCTGACCAAAAGTGATGGTTTCCCCACGAGAAAACGTCAGAAACGTCATAATTTGACCGCAGCACGAGTTTTCAGGTCATCATGTTGCATTTACCTCTGTTTTGAAATAAATGTATCTTCTGACCAAAAGTGATGTTTTCCCAACGAGAAAACGTCAAAAACGTCATAATGTGACCGCAGCATGAGTTTTCAGGTGATCATGTTGCATTCACCTGTGTTTTGAAATAAATGTATCTCCTGACCAAAAGTGATGGTTTCCCCACGAGAAAACGTCAAAAACGTCATAATGTGAGCGCAGCATGAGTTTTCAGGTGATCATGTTGAATTTACCTCTGTTTTGAAATAAATGTATCTTCTGACCAAAAGTGATGTTTTCCCAACGAGAAAACGTCAAAAACGTCATAATGTGACCGCAGCATCAGTTTTCAGGTGATCATGTTGCATTTACTTCTGTTTTGAGAAACTTGTATCTCCTGACCAAAAGTGATGGTTTCCCCACGAGAAAACGTCAAAAACGTCATAATGTGAGCGCAGCATTAGTTTTCAGATGATCATGTTGCATTTACATCTGTTTTGAGAAACTTGTATATCCTGACGAGAAGTGATGATTCCCCCACGAGAAAACGTCAGAAACGTCATAATGTGACCGCAGCATGAGTTTTCAGGTGATCATGTTGAATTTACCTCTGTTTTGAAATAAATGTATCTTCTGACCAAAAGTGATGGTTTCCCCACGAGAAAACGTCAAAAACGTCATAATGTGAGCGCAGCATGAGTTTTCAGGTGATCAGGTTGCATTCACCTGTGTTTTGAAATAAATGTATCTCCTGACCAAAAGTGATGGTTTCCCCACGAGAAAACGTCAAAAACGTCATAATGTGAGCGCAGCATGAGTTTTCAGGTGATCATGTTGAATTTACCTCTGTTTTGAGAAACTTGTATCTCCTGACCAAAAGTGATGGTTTCCCAACGAGAAAACGTCAAAAACGTCATAATGTGAGCGCAGCATGAGTTTTCAGATGATCATGTTGCATTTACATCTGTTTTGAGAAACTTGTATGTCCTGACGAAAAGTGATGATTTCCCCACGAGAAAACGTCAGAAACGTCATAATGTGACCGCAGCATGAGTTTTCAGGTGATCATGTTGCATTTACCTCTGTTTTGAGAAACTTGTATATCCTGACCAAAAGTGATGGTTTCCCCACGAGAAAACGTCAAAAACGTCATAATGTGAGCGCAGCATGAGTTTTCAGGTGATCATGTTGCATTTACATCTGTTTTGAGAAACTTGTATATCCTGACGAAAAGTGATGATTTCCCCACGAGAAAACGTCAGAAACGTCATAATTTGACCGCAGCATGAGTTTTCAGGTGATCATGTTGAATTTACCTCTATTTTGAAATAAATGTATCTTCTGACCAAAAGTGATGGTTTCCCCACGAGAAAACGTCATAATGTGAGCGCAGCATGAGTTTTCAGGTGATCATGTTGCATTTACATCTGTTTTGAGAAACTTGTATATCCTGACGAAAAGTGATGATTTCCCCACGAGAAAACGTCAGAAACGTCATAATTTGACCGCAGCATGAGTTTTCAGGTGATCATGTTGAATTTACCTCTGTTTTGAAATAAATGTATCTTCTGACCAAAAGTGATGTTTTCCCAACGAGAAAACGTCAAAAACGTCATAATGTGACCGCAGCATCAGTTTTCAGGTAATCATGTTGTATTTACATCTGTTTTGAGAAACTTGTATATCCTGACCAAAAGTGATGGTTTCCCCACGAGAAAACGTCAGAAACGTCATAATTTGACCGCAGCACGAGTTTTCAGGTCATCATGTTGCATTTACCTCTGTTTTGAAATAAATGTATCTTCTGACCAAAAGTGATGTTTTCCCAACGAGAAAACGTCAAAAACGTCATAATGTGACCGCAGCATGAGTTTTCAGGTGATCATGTTGCATTCACATCTGTTTTGAAATAAATGTATCTCCTGACCAAAAGTGATGGTTTCCCCACGAGAAAACGTCAAAAACGTCATAATGTGAGCGCAGCATGAGTTTTCAGGTGATCATGTTGCATTCACCTGTGTTTTGAAATAAATGTATCTCCTGACCAAAAGTGATGGTTTCCCCACGAGAAAACGTCAAAAACGTCATAATGTGAGCGCAGCATGAGTTTTCAGGTGATCATGTTGAATTTACCTCTGTTTTGAAATAAATGTATCTTCTGACCAAAAGTGATGTTTTCCCAACGAGAAAACGTCAAAAACGTCATAATGTGACCGCAGCATCAGTTTTCAGGTGATCATGTTGCATTTACTTCTGTTTTGAGAAACTTGTATCTCCTGACCAAAAGTGATGGTTTCCCCACGAGAAAACGTCAAAAACGTCATAATGTGAGCGCAGCATTAGTTTTCAGATGATCATGTTGCATTTACATCTGTTTTTGAGAAACTTGTATATACTGACGAAAAGTGATGGTTTCCCCACGAGAAAACGTCAAAAACGTCATAATGTGAGCGCAGCATGAGTTTTCAGGTGATCATGTTGAATTTACCTCTGTTTTGAAATAAATGTATCTTCTGACCAAAAGTGATGTTTTCCCAACGGGAAAACGTCAAAAACGTCATAATGTGACCGCAGCATCAGTTTTCAGGTGATCATGTTGCATTTACATCTGTTTTGAGAAACTTGTGTCTCCTGACCAAAAGTGATGGTTTCCCCACGAGAAAACGTCAAAAACGTCATAATGTGAGCGCAGCATGAGTTTTCAGGTGATCATGTTGCATTTACATCTGTTTTGAGAAACTTGTATATCCTGACGAGAAGTGATGATTCCCCCACGAGAAAACGTCAGAAACGTCATAATGTGACCGCAGCATGAGTTTTCAGGTGATCATGTTGAATTTACCTCTGTTTTGAAATAAATGTATCTTCTGACCAAAAGTGATGGTTTCCCCACGAGAAAACGTCAAAAACGTCATAATGTGAGCGCAGCATGAGTTTTCAGATGATCATGTTGTATTTACATCTGTTTTGAGAAACTTGTATATCCTGACGAAAAGTGATGATTTCCCCACGAGAAAACGTCAGAAACGTCATAATGTGACCGCAGCATGAGTTTTCAGGTGATCATGTTGCATTCACATCTGTTTTGAAATAAATATATCTCCTGACCAAAAGTGATGGTTTCCCCACGAGAAAACGTCAAAAACGTCATAATGTGAGCGCAGCATGAGTTTTCAGGTGATCATGTTGCATTTACATCTGTTTTGAGAAACTTGTATATCCTGACGAAAAGTGATGATTTCCCCACGAGAAAACGTCAGAAACGTCATAATTTGACCGCAGCATGAGTTTTCAGGTGATCATGTTGAATTTACCTCTATTTTGAAATAAATGTATCTTCTGACCAAAAGTGATGTTTTCCCAACGAGAAAACGTCAAAAACGTCATAATGTGACCGCAGCATCAGTTTTCAGGTGATCATGTTGCATTTACATCTGTTTTGAGAAACTTGTGTCTCCTGACCAAAAGTGATGGTTTCCCCACGAGAAAACGTCAGAAACGTCATAATGTGACCGCAGCATGAGTTTTCAGGTGATCATGTTGCATTCACCTGTTTTCAAATAAATGTATCTCCTGACCAAAAGTGATGGTTTCCCGACGAGCAGACGTCAAAAACGTCATAATGTGAGCGCAGCATGAGTTTTCAGATGATCATGTTGCATTTACATCTGTTTTGAGAAACTTGTGTCTCCTGACCAAAAGTGATGGTTTCCCCACGAGAAAACGTCAGAAACGTCATAATTTGACCGCAGCACGAGTTTTCAGGTGATCATGTTGCATTTACCTCTGTTTTGAAATAAATGTATCTTCTGACCAAAAGTGATGGTTTCCCCACGAGAAAACGTCAAAAACGTCATAATGTGAGCGCAGCATGAGTTTTCAGATGATCATGTTGTATTTACATCTGTTTTGAGAAACTTGTATATCCTGACGAAAAGTGATGATTTCCCCACGAGAAAACGTCAGAAACGTCATAATGTGAGCGCAGCATGAGTTTTCAGGTGATCATGTTGCATTTACATCTGTTTTGAGAAACTTGTATATCATGACGAAAAGTGATGATTTCCCCACGAGAAAACGTCAGAAACGTCATAATTTGACCGCAGCATGAGTTTTCAGGTGATCATGTTGAATTTACCTCTATTTTGAAATAAATGTATCTTCTGACCAAAAGTGATGTTTTCCCAACGAGAAAACGTCAAAAACGTCATAATGTGACCGCAGCATCAGTTTTCAGGTGATCATGTTGCATTTACATCTGTTTTGAGAAACTTGTGTCTCCTGACCAAAAGTGATGGTTTCCCCACGAGAAAACGTCAGAAACGTCATAATGTGACCGCAGCATGAGTTTTCAGGTGATCATGTTGCATTTACATCTGTTTTGAGAAACTTGTGTCTCCTGACCAAAAGTGATGGTTTCCCCACGAGAAAACGTCAGAAACGTCATAATTTGACCGCAGCACGAGTTTTCAGGTGATCATGTTGCATTTACCTCTGTTTTGAGAAACTTGTATATCCTGACGAAAAGTGATGATTTCCCCACGAGAAAACGTCAGAAACGTCATAATGTGACCGCAGCATGAGTTTTCAGGTGATCATGTTGCATTCACATCTGTTTTGAAATAAATGTATCTCCTGACCAAAAGTGATGGTTTCCCCACGAGAAAACGTCAAAAACGTCATAATGTGAGCGCAGCATGAGTTTTCAGATGATCATGTTGTATTTACATCTGTTTTGAGAAACTTGTATATCCTGACGAAAAGTGATGATTTCCCCACGAGAAAACGTCAGAAACGTCATAATGTGACCGCAGCATGAGTTTTCAGGTGATCATGTTGCATTCACATCTGTTTTGAAATAAATGTATCTCCTGACCAAAAGTGATGGTTTCCCCACGAGAAAACGTCAAAAACGTCATAATGTGAGCGCAGCATGAGTTTTCAGGTGATCATGTTGCATTTACGTCTGTTTTGAGAAACTTGTATATCCTGACGAAAAGTGATGATTTCCCCACGAGAAAACGTCAGAAACGTCATAATTTGACCGCAGCATGAGTTTTCAGGTGATCATGTTGCATTTACCTCTGTTTTGAGAAACTTGTATATCCTGACGAAAAGTGATGGTTTCCCCACGAGAAAACGTCAAAAACGTCATAATGTGAGCGCAGCATGAGTTTTCAGGTGATCATGTTGAATTTACCTCTGTTTTGAAATAAATGTATCTTCTGACCAAAAGTGATGGTTTCCCGACGAGCAGACGTCAAAAACGTCATAATGTGAGCGCAGCATGAGTTTTCAGGTGATCATGTTGCATTTACCTCTGTTTTGAGAAACTTGTGTCTCCTGACCAAAAGTGATGGTTTCCCCACGAGAAAACGTCAGAAACGTCATAATTTGACCGCAGCACGAGTTTTCAGGTGATCATGTTGCATTTACATCTGTTTTGAGAAACTTGTATATCCTGACGAAAAGTGATGATTTCCCCACGAGAAAACGTCATAATGTGAGCGCAGCATGAGTTTTCAGGTGATCATGTTGCATTTACATCTGTTTTGAGAAACTTGTATATCCTGACGAAAAGTGATGATTTCCCCACGAGAAAACGTCAGAAACGTCATAATGTGACCGCAGCATGAGTTTTCAGGTGATCATGTTGCATTTACCTCTGTTTTGAGAAACTTGTATATCCTGACGAAAAGTGATGGTTTCCCCACGAGAAAACGTCAAAAACGTCATAATGTGAGCGCAGCATGAGTTTTCAGATGATCATGTTGTATTTACATCTGTTTTGAGAAACTTGTATATCCTGACGAAAAGTGATGATTTCCCCACGAGAAAACGTCAGAAACGTCATAATGTGACCGCAGCATGAGTTTTCAGGTGATCATGTTGCATTCACATCTGTTTTGAAATAAATGTATCTCCTGACCAAAAGTGATGGTTTCCCCACGAGAAAACGTCAAAAACGTCATAATGTGAGCGCAGCATGAGTTTTCAGGTGATCATGTTGCATTTACATCTGTTTTGAGAAACTTGTATATCCTGACCAAAAGTGATGGTTTCCCCACGAGAAAACGTCAGAAACGTCATAATTTGACCGCAGCACGAGTTTTCAGGTGATCATGTTGCATTTACCTCTGTTTTGAAATAAATGTATCTCCTGACCAAAAGTGATGGTTTCCCCACGAGAAAACGTCAGAAACGTCATAATGTGACCGCAGCATGAGTTTTCAGGTGATCATGTTGCATTCACCTGTGTTTTGAAATAAATGTATCTCCTGACCAAAAGTGATGGTTTCCCCACGAGAAAACGTCAAAAACGTCATAATGTGAGCGCAGCATGAGTTTTCAGGTGATCATGTTGAATTTACCTCTGTTTTGAAATAAATGTATCTTCTGACCAAAAGTGATGTTTTCCCAACGAGAAACCGTCAAAAACGTCATAATGTGACCGCAGCATCAGTTTTCAGGTGATCATGTTGCATTTACATCTGTTTTGAGAAACTTGTGTCTCCTGACCAAAAGTGATGGTTTCCCCACGAGAAAACGTCAGAAACGTCATAATGTGACCGCAGCATGAGTTTCCAGGTGATCATGTTGCATTCACCTGTGTTTTGAAATAAATGTATCTCCTGACCAAAAGTGATGGTTTCCCCACGAGAAAACGTCAAAAACGTCATAATGTGAGCGCAGCATGAGTTTTCAGATGATCATGTTGCATTTACATCTGTTTTTGAGAAACTTGTATATCCTGACGAAAAGTGATGGTTTCCCCACGAGAAAACGTCAGAAACGTCATAATTTGACCGCAGCACTAGTTTTCAGGTGATCATGTTGCATTTACCTCTGTTTTGAAATAATTGTATCTTCTGACCAAAAGTGATGGTTTCCCCACGAGAAAACGTCATAATGTGAGCGCAGCATGAGTTTTCAGGTGATCATGTTGCATTTACATCTGTTTTGAGAAACTTGTATATCCTGACGAAAAGTGATGATTTCCCCACGAGAAAACGTCAGAAACGTCATAATGTGAGCGCAGCATGAGTTTTCAGGTGATCATGTTGCATTTACATCTGTTTTGAAATAAATGTATCTCCTGACCAAAAGTGATGGTTTCCCCACGAGAAAACGTCAAAAACGTCATAATGTGAGCGCAGCATGAGTTTTCAGGTGATCATGTTGAATTTACCTCTATTTTGAGAAACTTGTATATCCTGACCAAAAGTGATGGTTTCCCCACGAGAAACCGTCAAAAACGTCATAATGTGAGCGCAGCATGAGTTTTCAGGTGATCATGTTGAATTTACCTCTGTTTTGAAATAAATGTATCTTCTGACCAAAAGTGATGTTTTCCCAACGAGAAAACGTCAAAAACGTCATAATGTGACCGCAGCATCAGTTTTCAGGTGATCATGTTGCATTTACTTCTGTTTTGAGAAACTTGTATCTCCTGACCAAAAGTGATGGTTTCCCCACGAGAAAACGTCAAAAACGTCATAATGTGAGCGCAGCATGAGTTTTCAGGTGATCATGTTGAATTTACCTCTGTTTTGAAATAAATGTATCTTCTGACCAAAAGTGATGGTTTCCCCACGAGAAAACGTCAAAAACGTCATAATGTGAGCGCAGCATGAGTTTTCAGATGATCATGTTGTATTTACATCTGTTTTGAAATAAATGTATCTCCTGACCAAAAGTGATGGTTTCCCCACGAGAAAACGTCAAAAACGTCATAATGTGACCGCAGCATGAGTTTTCAGGTGATCATGTTGCATTCACATCTGTTTTGAAATAAATGTATCTCCTGACCAAAAGTGATGGTTTCCCCACGAGAAAACGTCAAAAACGTCATAATGTGAGCGCAGCATGAGTTTTCAGGTGATCATGTTGCATTTACATCTGTTTTGAGAAACTTGTATATCCTGACGAAAAGTGATGATTTCACCACGAGAAAACGTCAGAAACGTCATAATTTGACCGCAGCATGAGTTTTCAGGTGATCATGTTGCATTCACCTCTGTTTTGAAATAAATGTATATCCTGACCAAAAGTGATGGTTTCCCCACGACAATACTTCAAAAACGTCATAATGTGACCGCGGCATGAGTTTTCAGGTGATCATGTTGAATTTACCTCTATTTTGAAATAAGTGTATCTTCTGACCAAAAGTGATGTTTTCCCAACGAGAAAACGTCAAAAACGTCATAATGTGACCGCAGCAAAGTTTTCAGGTGATCACGTTGCATTTACATCTGTTTTGAGAAACTTGTGTCTCCTGACCAAAAGTGATGGTTTCCCCACGAGAAAACGTCAGAAACGTCATAATGTGACCGCAGCATGAGTTTTCAGGTGATCATGTTTCATTCACATCTGTTTTGAAATAAATGTGTCTCCTGACCAAAAGTGATGGTTTCCCCACGAGAAAACGTCAAAAACGTCATAATGTGAGCGCAGCATGAGTTTTCAGGTGATCATGTTGAATTTACCTCTGTTTTGAACTAAATGTATCTTCTGACCAAAAGTGATGTTTTCCCAACGAGAAAACGTCAAAAACGTCATAATGTGACCGCAGCATCAGTTTTCAGGTGATCATGTTGCATTTACTTCTGTTTTGAGAAACTTGTATCTCCTGACCAAAAGTGATGGTTTCCCCACGAGAAAACGTCAAAAACGTCATAATGTGAGCGCAGCATGAGTTTTCAGGTGATCATGTTGAATTTACCTCTGTTTTGAAATAAATGTATCTTCTGACCAAAAGTGATGTTTTCCCAACGAGAAAACGTCAAAAACGTCATAATGTGAGCGCAGCATCAGTTTTCAGGTGATCATGTTGCATTTACATCTGTTTTGAGAAACTTGTGTCTCCTGACCAAAAGTGATGGTTTCCCCACGAGAAAACGTCAAAAACGTCATAATGTGAGCGCAGCATGAGTTTTCAGATGATCATGTTGTATTTACATCTGTTTTGAGAAACTTGTATATCCTGACGAAAAGTGATGATTTCCCCACGAGAAAACGTCAGAAACGTCATAATGTGACCGCAGCATGAGTTTTCAGGTGATCATGTTGCATTCACATCTGTTTTGAAATAAATGTATCTCCTGACCAAAAGTGATGGTTTCCCCACGAGAAAACGTCAAAAACGTCATAATGTGAGCTCAGCATGAGTTTTCAGGTGATCATGTTGCATTTACATCTGTTTTGAGAAACTTGTATATCCTGACGAAAAGTGATGATTTCCCCACGAGAAAACGTCAGAAACGTCATAATGTGACCGCAGCATCAGTTTTCAGGTGATCATGTTGCATTTACATCTGTTTTGAGAAACTTGTGTCTCCTGACCAAAAGTGATGGTTTCCCCACGAGAAAACGTCAAAAACGTCATAATGTGAGCGCAGCATGAGTTTTCAGGTGATCATGTTGAATTTACCTCTATTTTGAAATAAATGTATCTTCTGACCAAAAGTGATGTTTTCCCAACGAGAAAACGTCAAAAACGTCATAATGTGACCGCAGCATCAGTTTTCAGGTGATCATGTTGCATTTACATCTGTTTTGAGAAACTTGTGTCTCCTGACCAAAAGTGATGGTTTCCCCACGAGAAAACGTCAAAAACGTCATAATGTGAGCGCAGCATGAGTTTTCAGGTGATCATGTTGAATTTACCTCTGTTTTGAAATAAATGTATCTTCTGACCAAAAGTGATGTTTTCCCAACGAGAAAACGTCAAAAACGTCATAATGTGACCGCAGCATCAGTTTTCAGGTGATCATGTTGCATTTACTTCTGTTTTGAGAAACTTGTATCTCCTGACCAAAAGTGATGGTTTCCCCACGAGAAAACGTCAAAAACGTCATAATGTGAGCGCAGCATGAGTTTTCAGGTGATCATGTTGAATTTACCTCTGTTTTGAACTAAATGTATCTTCTGACCAAAAGTGATGTTTTCCCAACGAGAAAACGTCAAAAACGTCATAATGTGACCGCAGCATCAGTTTTCAGGTGATCATGTTGCATTTACTTCTGTTTTGAGAAACTTGTATCTCCTGACCAAAAGTGATGGTTTCCCCACGAGAAAACGTCAAAAACGTCATAATGTGAGCGCAGCATGAGTTTTCAGGTGATCATGTTGAATTTACCTCTGTTTTGAAATAAATGTATCTTCTGACCAAAAGTGATGTTTTCCCAACGAGAAAACGTCAAAAACGTCATAATGTGAGCGCAGCATCAGTTTTCAGGTGATCATGTTGCATTTACATCTGTTTTGAGAAACTTGTGTCTCCTGACCAAAAGTGATGGTTTCCCCACGAGAAAACGTCAAAAACGTCATAATGTGAGCGCAGCATGAGTTTTCAGATGATCATGTTGTATTTACATCTGTTTTGAGAAACTTGTATATCCTGACGAAAAGTGATGATTTCCCCACGAGAAAACGTCAGAAACGTCATAATGTGACCGCAGCATGAGTTTTCAGGTGATCATGTTGCATTCACATCTGTTTTGAAATAAATGTATCTCCTGACCAAAAGTGATGGTTTCCCCACGAGAAAACGTCAAAAACGTCATAATGTGAGCGCAGCATGAGTTTTCAGGTGATCATGTTGCATTTACATCTGTTTTGAGAAACTTGTATATCCTGACGAAAAGTGATGATTTCCCCACGAGAAAACGTCAGAAACGTCATAATGTGACCGCAGCATCAGTTTTCAGGTGATCATGTTGCATTTACATCTGTTTTGAGAAACTTGTGTCTCCTGACCAAAAGTGATGGTTTCCCCACGAGAAAACGTCAAAAACGTCATAATGTGAGCGCAGCATGAGTTTTCAGGTGATCATGTTGAATTTACCTCTATTTTGAAATAAATGTATCTTCTGACCAAAAGTGATGTTTTCCCAACGAGAAAACGTCAAAAACGTCATAATGTGACCGCAGCATCAGTTTTCAGGTGATCATGTTGCATTTACATCTGTTTTGAGAAACTTGTGTCTCCTGACCAAAAGTGATGGTTTCCCCACGAGAAAACGTCAAAAACGTCATAATGTGAGCGCAGCATGAGTTTTCAGGTGATCATGTTGAATTTACCTCTGTTTTGAAATAAATGTATCTTCTGACCAAAAGTGATGTTTTCCCAACGAGAAAACGTCAAAAACGTCATAATGTGACCGCAGCATCAGTTTTCAGGTGATCATGTTGCATTTACTTCTGTTTTGAGAAACTTGTATCTCCTGACCAAAAGTGATGGTTTCCCCACGAGAAAACGTCAAAAACGTCATAATGTGAGCGCAGCATGAGTTTTCAGGTGATCATGTTGAATTTACCTCTGTTTTGAAATAAATGTATCTTCTGACCAAAAGTGATGTTTTCCCATCGGGAAACCGTCAAAAACGTCATAATGTGACCGCAGCATCAGTTTTCAGGTGATCATGTTGCATTTACATCTGTTTTGAGAAACTTGTGTCTCCTGACCAAAAGTGATGGTTTCCCCACGAGAAAACGTCAGAAACGTCATAATGTGACCGCAGCATGAGTTTTCAGGTGATCATGTTGCATTCACCTGTGTTTTGAAATAAATGTATCTCCTGACCAAAAGTGATGGTTTCCCCACGAGAAAACGTCAAAAACTTCATAATGTGAGCGCAGCATGAGTTTTCAGGTGATCATGTTGCATTTACATCTGTTTTGAGAAACTTGTATATCCTGACGAGAAGTGATGATTCCCCCACGAGAAAACGTCAGAAACGTCATAATGTGACCGCAGCATGAGTTTTCAGGTGATCATGTTGCATTTACTTCTGTTTTGAGAAACTTGTATCTCCTGACCAAAAGTGATGGTTTCCCAACGAGAAAACGTCAGAAACGTCATAATGTGACCGCAGCATGAGTTTTCAGGTGATCATGTTGAATTTACCTCTGTTTTGAAATAAATGTATCTTCTGACCAAAAGTGATGGTTTCCCCACGAGAAAACGTCAAAAACGTCATAATGTGAGCGCAGCATGAGTTTTCAGATGATCATGTTGTATTTACATCTGTTTTGAGAAACTTGTATATCCTGACGAAAAGTGATGATTTCCCCACGAGAAAACGTCAGAAACGTCATAATGTGACCGCAGCATGAGTTTTCAGGTGATCATGTTGCATTCACATCTGTTTTGAAATAAATGTATCTCCTGACCAAAAGTGATGGTTTCCCCACGAGAAAACGTCAAAAACGTCATAATGTGAGCGCAGCATGAGTTTTCAGGTGATCATGTTGCATTTACATCTGTTTTGAGAAACTTGTATATCCTGACGAAAAGTGATGATTTCCCCACGAGAAAACGTCAGAAACGTCATAATTTGACCGCAGCATGAGTTTTCAGGTGATCATGTTGAATTTACCTCTATTTTGAAATAAATGTATCTTCTGACCAAAAGTGATGTTTTCCCAACGAGAAAACGTCAAAAACGTCATAATGTGACCGCAGCATCAGTTTTCAGGTGATCATGTTGCATTTACATCTGTTTTTAGAAACTTGTGTCTCCTGACCAAAAGTGATGGTTTCCCCACGAGAAAACGTCAGAAACGTCATAATGTGACCGCAGCATGAGTTTTCAGGTGATCATGTTGCATTCACCTCTGTTTTCAAATAAATGTATCTCCTGACCAAAAGTGATGGTTTCCCGACGAGCAGACGTCAAAAACGTCATAATGTGAGCGCAGCATGAGTTTTCAGATGATCATGTTGCATTTACATCTGTTTTGAGAAACTTGTGTCTCCTGACCAAAAGTGATGGTTTCCCCACGAGAAAACGTCAAAAACATCATAATGTGAGCGCAGCATGAGTTTTCAGATGATCATGTTGCATTTACATCTATTTTTGAGAAACTTGTATATCCTGACGAAAAGTGATGGTTTCCCCACGAGAAAACGTCAGAAACGTCATAATTTGACCGCAGCACGAGTTTTCAGGTGATCATGTTGCATTTACCTCTGTTTTGAAATAATTGTATCTTCTGACCAAAAGTGATGGTTTCCCCACGAGAAAACGTCATAATGTGAGCGCAGCATGAGTTTTCAGGTGATCATGTTGCATTTACATCTGTTTTGAGAAACTTGTATATCCTGACGAAAAGTGATGATTTCCCCACGAGAAAACGTCAGAAACGTCATAATGTGACCGCAGCATGAGTTTTCAGGTGATCATGTTGCATTTACATCTGTTTTGAAATAAATGTATCTTCTGACCAAAAGTGATGTTTTCCCAACGAGAAAACGTCAAAAACGTCATAATGTGACCGCAGCATCAGTTTTCAGGTGATCATGTTGCATTTACCTCTGTTTTGAAATAATTGTATCTTCTGACCAAAAGTGATGGTTTCCCCACGAGAAAACGTCATAATGTGAGCGCAGCATGAGTTTTCAGGTGATCATGTTGCATTTACATCTGTTTTGAGAAACTTGTATCTCCTGACCAAAAGTGATGGTTTCCCCACGAGAAAACGTCAAAAAGTCATAATGTGAGCGCAGCATGAGTTTTCAGGTGATCATGTTGAATTTACCTCTATTTTGAGAAACTTGTATATCCTGACCAAAAGTGATGGTTTCCCCACGAGAAACCGTCAAAAACGTCATAATGTGAGCGCAGCATGAGTTTTCAGGTGATCATGTTGAATTTACCTCTGTTTTGAAATAAATGTATCTTCTGACCAAAAGTGATGTTTTCCCAACGAGAAAACGTCAAAAACGTCATAATGTGACCGCAGCATCAGTTTTCAGGTGATCATGTTGCATTTACTTCTGTTTTGAGAAACTTGTATCTCCTGACCAAAAGTCATGGTTTCCCCACGAGAAAACGTCAAAAACGTCATAATGTGAGCGCAGCATGAGTTTTCAGGTGATCATGTTGAATTTACCTCTGTTTTGAGAAACTTGTATCTCCTGACCAAAAGTGATGGTTTCCCCACGAGAAAACGTCAAAAACGTCATAATGTGAGCGCAGCATGAGTTTTCAGATGATCATGTTGTATTTACATCTGTTTTGAAATAAATGTATCTCCTGACCAAAAGTGATGGTTTCCCCACGAGAAAACGTCAAAAACGTCATAATGTGACCGCAGCATGAGTTTTCAGGTGATCATGTTGCATTCACATCTGTTTTGAAATAAATGTATCTCCTGACCAAAAGTGATGTTTTCCCAACGAGAAAACGTCAAAAACGTCATAATGTGACCGCAGCATCAGTTTTCAGGTGATCATGTTGCATTTACCTCTGTTTTGAAATAATTGTATCTTCTGACCAAAAGTGATGGTTTCCCCACGAGAAAACGTCATAATGTGAGCGCAGCATGAGTTTTCAGGTGATCATGTTGCATTTACATCTGTTTTGAGAAACTTGTATATCCTGACGAAAAGTGATGATTTCCCCACGAGAAAACGTCAGAAACGTCATAATGTGACCGCAGCATGAGTTTTCAGGTGATCATGTTGCATTTACATCTGTTTTGAAATAAATGTATCTTCTGACCAAAAGTGATGTTTTCCCAACGAGAAAACGTCAAAAACGTCATAATGTGACCGCAGCATCAGTTTTCAGGTGATCATGTTGCATTTACCTCTGTTTTGAAATAATTGTATCTTCTGACCAAAAGTGATGGTTTCCCCACGAGAAAACGTCATAATGTGAGCGCAGCATGAGTTTTCAGGTGATCATGTTGCATTTACATCTGTTTTGAGAAACTTGTATCTCCTGACCAAAAGTGATGGTTTCCCCACGAGAAAACGTCAAAAAGTCATAATGTGAGCGCAGCATGAGTTTTCAGGTGATCATGTTGAATTTACCTCTATTTTGAGAAACTTGTATATCCTGACCAAAAGTGATGGTTTCCCCACGAGAAACCGTCAAAAACGTCATAATGTGAGCGCAGCATGAGTTTTCAGGTGATCATGTTGAATTTACCTCTGTTTTGAAATAAATGTATCTTCTGACCAAAAGTGATGTTTTCCCAACGAGAAAACGTCAAAAACGTCATAATGTGACCGCAGCATCAGTTTTCAGGTGATCATGTTGCATTTACTTCTGTTTTGAGAAACTTGTATCTCCTGACCAAAAGTCATGGTTTCCCCACGAGAAAACGTCAAAAACGTCATAATGTGAGCGCAGCATGAGTTTTCAGGTGATCATGTTGAATTTACCTCTGTTTTGAAATAAATGTATCTTCTGACCAAAAGTGATGGTTTCCCCACGAGAAAACGTCAAAAACGTCATAATGTGAGCGCAGCATGAGTTTTCAGATGATCATGTTGTATTTACATCTGTTTTGAAATAAATGTATCTCCTGACCAAAAGTGATGGTTTCCCCACGAGAAAACGTCAAAAACGTCATAATGTGACCGCAGCATGAGTTTTCAGGTGATCATGTTGCATTCACATCTGTTTTGAAATAAATGTATCTCCTGACCAAAAGTGATGGTTTCCCCACGAGAAAACGTCAAAAACGTCATAATGTGAGCGCAGCATGAGTTTTCAGGTGATCATGTTGCATTTACATCTGTTTTGAGAAACTTGTATATCCTGACGAAAAGTGATGATTTCACCACGAGAAAACGTCAGAAACGTCATAATTTGACCGCAGCATGAGTTTTCAGGTGATCATGTTGCATTCACCTCTGTTTTGAAATAAATGTATATCCTGACCAAAAGTGATGGTTTCCCCACGACAATACTTCAAAAACGTCATAATGTGACCGCAGCATGAGTTTTCAGGTGATCATGTTGAATTTACCTCTATTTTGAAATAAATGTATCTTCTGACCAAAAGTGATGTTTTCCCAACGAGAAAACGTCAAAAACGTCATAATGTGACCGCAGCAAAGTTTTCAGGTGATCACGTTGCATTTACATCTGTTTTGAGAAACTTGTGTCTCCTGACCAAAAGTGATGGTTTCCCCACGAGAAAACGTCAGAAACGTCATAATGTGACCGCAGCATGAGTTTTCAGGTGATCATGTTTCATTCACATCTGTTTTGAAATAAATGTGTCTCCTGACCAAAAGTGATGGTTTCCCCACGAGAAAACGTCAAAAACGTCATAATGTGAGCGCAGCATGAGTTTTCAGGTGATCATGTTGAATTTACCTCTGTTTTGAACTAAATGTATCTTCTGACCAAAAGTGATGTTTTCCCAACGAGAAAACGTCAAAAACGTCATAATGTGACCGCAGCATCAGTTTTCAGGTGATCATGTTGCATTTACTTCTGTTTTGAGAAACTTGTATCTCCTGACCAAAAGTGATGGTTTCCCCACGAGAAAACGTCAAAAACGTCATAATGTGAGCGCAGCATGAGTTTTCAGGTGATCATGTTGAATTTACCTCTGTTTTGAAATAAATGTATCTTCTGACCAAAAGTGATGTTTTCCCAACGAGAAAACGTCAAAAACGTCATAATGTGACCGCAGCATCAGTTTTCAGGTGATCATGTTGCATTTACATCTGTTTTGAGAAACTTGTGTCTCCTGACCAAAAGTGATGGTTTCCCCACGAGAAAACGTCAGAAACGTCATAATGTGACCGCAGCATGAGTTTTCAGGTGATCATGTTGCATTCACCTGTGTTTTGAAATAAATGTATCTCCTGACCAAAAGTGATGGTTTCCCCACGAGAAAACGTCAAAAACGTCATAATGTGAGCGCAGCATGAGTTTTCAGGTGATCATGTTGCATTTACATCTGTTTTGAGAAACTTGTATATCCTGACGAAAAGTGATGATTTCCCCACGAGAAAACGTCAGAAACGTCATAATTTGACCGCAGCATGAGTTTTCAGGTGATCATGTTGCATTCACCTCTGTTTTGAAATAAATGTATATCCTGACCAAAAGTGATGGTTTCCCCACGACAATACGTCAAAAACGTCATAATGTGACCGCAGCATGAGTTTTCAGGTGATCATGTTTCATTCACATCTGTTTTGAAATAAATGTGTCTCCTGACCAAAAGTGATGGTTTCCCCACGAGAAAACGTCAAAAACGTCATAATGTGAGCGCAGCATGAGTGTTCAGATGATCATGTTGCATTTACATCTGTTTTGAGAAACTTGTATATCATGACGAAAAGTGATGATTTCCCCACGAGAAAACGTCAAAAACGTCATAATGTGAGCGCAGCATGAGTTTTCAGGTGATCATGTTGAATTTACCTCTGTTTTGAGAAACTTGTATATCCTGACCAAAAGTAATGGTTTCCCCACGAGAAAACGTCAAAAACGTCATAATGTGACCGCAGCATGAGTTTTCAGGTGATCATGTTGCATTTATTTCTGTTTTGAGAAACTTGTATATCCTGACCAAAAGTGATGGTTTCCCAACGAGAAAACGTCAGAAACGTAATAATTTGACCGCAGCATGAGTTTTCAGGTGATCATGTTGAATTTACCTCTATTTTGAGAAACTTGTATATCCTGACCAACAGTGATGGTTTCCCCACGAGAAAACGTCAAAAACGTCATAATGTGAGCGCAGCATGAGTTTTCAGGTGATCATGTTGAATTTACCTCTGTTTTGAAATAAATGTATCTTCTGACCAAAAGTTATGTTTTCCCAACGAGAAAACGTCAAAAACGTCATAATGTGACCGCAGCATGAGTTTTCAGGTGATCATGTTGCATTTACATCTGTTTTGAGAAACTTGTGTCTCCTGACCAAAAGTGATGGTTTCCCCACGAGAAAACGTCAGAAACGTCATAATTTGACCGCAGCACGAGTTTTCAGGTGATCATGTTGCATTTACCTCTGTTTTGAAATAATTGTATCTCCTGACCAAAAGTGATGGTTTCCCCACGAGAAAACGTCAGAAACGTCATAATGTGACCGCAGCATGAGTTTTCAGGTGATCATGTTGCATTCACCTCTTTTTTGAAATAAATATATATCCTGACCAAAAGTGATGGTTTCCCCACGAGAAAACGTCAAAAACGTCATAATGTGAGCGCAGCATGAGTTTTCAGGTGATCATGTTGCATTTACATCTGTTTTGAAAAACTTGTATATCCTGACGAAAAGTGATGATTTCCCCACGAGAAAACGTCAGAAACGTCATAATGTGACCGCAGCATGAGTTTTCAGGTGATCATGTTGCATTCACCTCTTTTTTGAAATAAATATATATCCTGACCAAAAGTGATGGTTTCCCCACGACAATACGTCAAAAACGTCATAATGTGACCGCAGCATGAGTTTTCAGGTGATCATGTTGAATTTACCTCTATTTTGAACTAAATGTATCTTCTGACCAAAAGTGATGTTTTCCCAACGAGAAAACGTCAAAAACGTCATAATGTGACCGCAGCATGAGTTTTCAGGTGATCATGTTGCATTTACCTCTGTTCTGAGAAACATGTATCTCCTGACCAAAAGTGATGGTTTCCTCACGAGAAAACGTCAAAAACGTCATAATGTGAGCGCAGCATGAGTTTTCAGGTGATCATGTTGAATTTACCTCTGTTTTGAGAAACTTGTATCTCCTGACCTAAAGTGATGGTTTCCCCACGAGAAAACGTCAGAAACGTCATAATGTGACCGCAGCATGAGTTTTCAGGTGATCATGTTGCATTCACCTCTGTTTTGAAATAAATATATATCCTGACCAAAAGTGATGGTTTCCCCACGAGAAAACGTCAAAAACGTCATAATGTGAGCGCAGCATGAGTTTTCAGGTGATCATGTTGAATTTACCTCTGTTTTGAAATAAATGTATCTTCTGACCAAAAGTGATGTTTTCCCAACGAGAAAACGTCAAAAACGTCATAATATGAGCGCAGCATGAGTTTTCAGGTGATCATGTTGAATTTACCTCTGTTTTAAGAAACTTGTATATCCTGACCAA
This sequence comes from Takifugu ocellatus, assembly GCA_027382335.1. NCBI lineage: Eukaryota > Metazoa > Chordata > Actinopteri > Tetraodontiformes > Tetraodontidae > Takifugu > Takifugu ocellatus. The sequence goes on along the minus strand of JAPVLW010000016.1, from coordinate 17,035,148 downwards.
AAGTAATGGTTTCCCCACGAGAAAACGTCAAAAACGTCATAATGTGACCGCAGCATGAGTTTTCAGGTGATCATGTTGCATTTACTTCTGTTTTGAGAAACTTGTATCTCCTGACCAAAAGTGATGTTTTCCCAACGAGAAAACGTCAAAAACGTCATAATGTGACCGCAGCATGAGTTTTCAGGTGATCATGTTGCATTTACATCTGTTTTGAGAAAGTTGTGTCTCCTGACCAAAAGTGATGGTTTCCCCACGAGAAAACGTCAGAAACGTCATAATTTGACCGCAGCACGAGTTTTCAGGTGATCATGTTGCATTTACCTCTGTTTTGAAATAATTGTATCTCCTGACCAAAAGTGATGGTTTCCCCACGAGAAAACGTCAGAAACGTCATAATGTGACCGCAGCATGAGTTTTCAGGTGATCATGTTGCATTCACCTCTTTTTTGAAATAAATATATATCCTGACCAAAAGTGATGGTTTCCCCACGAGAAAACGTCAAAAACGTCATAATGTGAGCGCAGCATGAGTTTTCAGGTGATCATGTTGCATTTACATCTGTTTTGAGAAACTTGTATATCCTGACGAAAAGTGATGGTTTCCCCACGACAATACGTCAAAAACGTCATAATGTGACCGCAGCATGAGTTTTCAGGTGATCATGTTGAATTTACCTCTATTTTGAAATAAATGTATCTTCTGACCAAAAGTGATGTTTTCCCAACGAGAAAACGTCAAAAACGTCATAATATGAGCGCAGCATGAGTTTTCAGGTGATCATGTTGAATTTACCTCTGTTTTGAGAAACTTGTATATCCTGACCAAAAGTAATGGTTTCCCCACGAGAAAACGTCAAAAACGTCATAATGTGACCGCAGCATGAGTTTTCAGGTGATCATGTTGCATTCACCTTTGTTTTGAAAAAAATGTGTCTCCTTCCCAAAAGTAATGGTTTCCCCACGAGAACACGTCAAAAACGTCATAATGTGAGCGCAGCATGAGTTTTCAGGTGATCATGTTGAATTTACCTCTATTTTGAAATAAATGTATCTTCTGACCAAAAGTGATGTTTTCCCAACGAGAAAACGTCAAAAACGTCATAATGTGACCGCAGCATCAGTTTTCAGGTGATCATGTTGCATTTACATCTGTTTTGAGAAACTTGTGTCTCCTGACCAAAAGTGATGGTTTCCCCACGAGAAAACGTCAGAAACGTCATAATGTGACCGCAGCATGAGTTTTCAGGTGATCATGTTGCATTCACCTGTTTTCAAATAAATGTGTCTCCTGACCAAAAGTGATGGTTTCCCCACGAGAAAACGTCAAAAACGTCATAATGTGAGCGCAGCATGAGTGTTCAGATGATCATGTTGCATTTACATCTGTTTTGAGAAACTTGTATATCATGACGAAAAGTGATGATTTCCCCACGAGAAAACGTCAAAAACGTCATAATGTGAGCGCAGCATGAGTTTTCAGGTGATCATGTTGAATTTACCTCTGTTTTGAGAAACTTGTATATCCTGACCAAAAGTAATGGTTTCCCCACGAGAAAACGTCAAAAACGTCATAATGTGACCGCAGCATGAGTTTTCAGGTGATCATGTTGCATTTATTTCTGTTTTGAGAAACTTGTATATCCTGACCAAAAGTGATGGTTTCCCAACGAGAAAACGTCAGAAACGTAATAATTTGACCGCAGCATGAGTTTTCAGGTGATCATGTTGAATTTACCTCTATTTTGAGAAACTTGTATATCCTGACCAACAGTGATGGTTTCCCCACGAGAAAACGTCAAAAACGTCATAATGTGAGCGCAGCATGAGTTTTCAGGTGATCATGTTGAATTTACCTCTGTTTTGAAATAAATGTATCTTCTGACCAAAAGTGATGTTTTCCCAACGAGAAAACGTCAAAAACGTCATAATGTGACCGCAGCATGAGTTTTCAGGTGATCATGTTGCATTTACATCTGTTTTGAGAAACTTGTGTCTCCTGACCAAAAGTGATGGTTTCCCCACGAGAAAACGTCAGAAACGTCATAATTTGACCGCAGCACGAGTTTTCAGGTGATCATGTTGCATTTACCTCTGTTTTGAAATAATTGTATCTCCTGACCAAAAGTGATGGTTTCCCCACGAGAAAACGTCAGAAACGTCATAATGTGACCGCAGCATGAGTTTTCAGGTGATCATGTTGCATTCACCTCTTTTTTGAAATAAATATATATCCTGACCAAAAGTGATGGTTTCCCCACGAGAAAACGTCAAAAACGTCATAATGTGAGCGCAGCATGAGTTTTCAGGTGATCATGTTGCATTTACATCTGTTTTGAGAAACTTGTATATCCTGACGAAAAGTGATGGTTTCCCCACGACAATACGTCAAAAACGTCATAATGTGACCGCAGCATGAGTTTTCAGGTGATCATGTTGAATTTACCTCTATTTTGAAATAAATGTATCTTCTGACCAAAAGTGATGTTTTCCCAACGAGAAAACGTCAAAAACGTCATAATATGAGCGCAGCATGAGTTTTCAGGTGATCATGTTGAATTTACCTCTGTTTTGAGAAACTTGTATATCCTGACCAAAAGTAATGGTTTCCCCACGAGAAAACGTCAAAAACGTCATAATGTGACCGCAGCATGAGTTTTCAGGTGATCATGTTGCATTCACCTTTGTTTTGAAAAAAATGTGTCTCCTTCCCAAAAGTAATGGTTTCCCCACGAGAACACGTCAAAAACGTCATAATGTGACCGCAGCATGAGTTTTCAGGTGATCATGTTGCATTCACCTTTGTTTTGAAAAAAATGTGTCTCCTTCCCAAAAGTGATGGTTTCCCCTCGAGAACACGTCAAAAACGTCATAATGTGAGCGCAGCATAAGTTTTCAGATGATCATGTGTCATTCACCTCTGTTTTGAAATTAATGTATCTCCTGACCAAAAGTGATGTTTCCTCCACGAGCAAACGTCCAAAACGTCATAATGTGACTGTACTGACCATTGTATAGGTTAAGATTTGATGGTCAAGTCTGGTAAAAACATAAAGATGTCCAATATAGTAATAAATAAATAAATAAATATTGAGTTTGGGGCGCGGTAGCGGAGCAGCGCACCTGTGTAAATGGGACCGTGGTTTTCCTACTGGGTGGAGTTGGCATTGCACCTTCAGGCGCTTTGACGGCACTAACTCAAAACACCGCGGTTTTGATGACGGACAACGGTAGCGAAGCATCGTAGTTCCAGCTGCTGAGCTAGAAAGCGTTCCAGCCTTGGAGACCATTTGTCTGTAAGTCTGTTCTATACAGAAGTTGTAGCTGTAGTGTAGATTCTGTAGCGTTAGTTTAGTTATTCTTTGCGTTGTTAGTCCGTGGTAATTACCGAGTGATGCTAGCTAACATATTAGCATGTGGAGCTGTGTCGTGAGTTATATATAGATCGTCTTGGTGTGTTTGGTGTACGTGAGTTTTTTATGCTGTTCTATTTTCTGTATTGTTTCAGTTTTACAAAAAAAAATATTACTCAATGGATGAAAGGAAGAAACAACACAGTTGAGCCTTATTGTGGTTCTTTCCAACTCCATACTGTTAGCTGACTGCCTAGCCTCGCCCGAGAGAGAGCGAACGCGTCGTGAGGGCAGTACAGTGACCGCAGCATGAGTTTTAAGATGATCATGTTGCATTCACCTGTTTTGATAAAAACGTGTCTCCTGACCAAAAGTGATGGTTTTCCCACGAGAAGACGTCATAACCGTCATAATGTGACCGCAGCATAAGTTTTAAGATGAGCATGTTGCATTCAGCTCTGTTTTGAAATAAATGTGTCTCCTGACCAAAAGTGATGTTTCCTCCACGAGCAAACGTCCAAAACGTCATAATGTGACTGTACTGACCATTGTATAGGTTAAGATTTGATGGTCAAGTCTGGTAAAAACATAAAGATGTCCAATATAGTAATAAATAAATAAATAAATATTGAGTTTGGGGCGCGGTAGCGGAGCAGCGCACCTGTGTAAATGGGAGCGTGGTTTTCCTACTGGGTGGAGTTGGCATTGCACCTTCAGGCGCTTTGACGGCACTAACTCAAAACACCGCGGTTTTGATGACGGACAACGGTAGCAAAGCATCGTAGTTCCAGCTGCTGAGCTAGAAAGCGTTCCAGCCTTGGAGACCATTTGTCTGTAAGTCTGTTCTATACAGAAGTTGTAGCTGTAGTGTAGATTCTGTAGCGTTAGTTTAGTTATTCTTTGCGTTGTTAGTCCGTGGTAATTACCGAGTGATGCTAGCTAACATATTAGCATGTGGAGCTGTGTCGGTGAGTTATATATAGATCGTCTTGGTGTGTTTGGTGTACGTGAGTTTTTTATGCTGTTCTATTTTCTGTATTGTTTCAGTTTTACAAAAAAAATATTACTCAATGGATGAAAGGAAGAAACAACACAGTTGAGCCTTATTGTGGTTCTTTCCAACTCCATACTGTTAGCTGACTGCCTAGCCTCGCCCGAGAGAGAGCGAACGCGTCGTGAGGGCAGTACAGTGACCGCAGCATGAGTTTTAAGATGATCATGTTGCATTCACCTGTTTTGATAAAAACGTGTCTCCTGACCAAAAGTGATGGTTTTCCCACGAGAAGACGTCATAACCGTCATAATGTGACCGCAGCATAAGTTTTAAGATGAGCATGTTGCATTCAGCTCTGTTTTGAAATAAATGTGTCTCCTGACCAAAAGTGATGTTTCCTCCACGAGCAAACGTCCAAAACGTCATAATGTGACTGTACTGACCATTGTATAGGTTAAGATTTGATGGTCAAGTCTGGTAAAAACATAAAGATGTCCAATATAGTAATAAATAAATAAATAAATATTGAGTTTGGGGCGCGGTAGCGGAGCAGCGCACCTGTGTAAATGGGAGCGTGGTTTTCCTACTGGGTGGAGTTGGCATTGCACCTTCAGGCGCTTTGACGGCACTAACTCAAAACACCGCGGTTTTGATGACGGACAACGGTAGCGAAGCATCGTAGTTCCAGCTGCTGAGCTAGAAAGCGTTCCAGCCTTGGAGACCATTTGTCTGTAAGTCTGTTCTATACAGAAGTTGTAGCTGTAGTGTAGATTCTGTAGCGTTAGTTTAGTTATTCTTTGCGATGTTAGTCCGTGGTAATTACCGAGTGATGCTAGCTAACATATTAGCATGTGGAGCTGTGTCGTGAGTTATATATAGATCGTCTTGGTGTGTTTGGTGTACGTGAGTTTTTTATGCTGTTCTATTTTCTGTATTGTTTCAGTTTTACAAAAAAAAATATTACTCAATGGATGAAAGGAAGAAACAACACAGTTGAGCCTTATTGTGGTTCTTTCCAACTCCATACTGTTAGCTGACTGCCTAGCCTCGCCCGAGAGAGAGCGAACGCGTCGTGAGGGCAGTACAGTGACCGCAGCATGAGTTTTAAGATGATCATGTTGCATTCACCTGTTTTGATAAAAACGTGTCTCCTGACCAAAAGTGATGGTTTTCCCACGAGAAGACGTCATAACCGTCATAATGTGACCGCAGCATAAGTTTTAAGATGAGCATGTTGCATTCAGCTCTGTTTTGAAATAAATGTGTCTCCTGACCAAAAGTGATGTTTCCTCCACGAGCAAACGTCCAAAACGTCATAATGTGACTGTACTGACCATTGTATAGGTTAAGATTTGATGGTCAAGTCTGGTAAAAACATAAAGATGTCCAATATAGTAATAAATAAATAAATAAATATTGAGTTTGGGGCGCGGTAGCGGAGCAGCGCACCTGTGTAAATGGGAGCGTGGTTTTCCTACTGGGTGGAGTTGGCATTGCACCTTCAGGCGCTTTGACGGCACTAACTCAAAACACCGCGGTTTTGATGACGGACAACGGTAGCAAAGCATCGTAGTTCCAGCTGCTGAGCTAGAAAGCGTTCCAGCCTTGGAGACCATTTGTCTGTAAGTCTGTTCTATACAGAAGTTGTAGCTGTAGTGTAGATTCTGTAGCGTTAGTTTAGTTATTCTTTGCGTTGTTAGTCCGTGGTAATTACCGAGTGATGCTAGCTAACATATTAGCATGTGGAGCTGTGTCGGTGAGTTATATATAGATCGTCTTGGTGTGTTTGGTGTACGTGAGTTTTTTATGCTGTTCTATTTTCTGTATTGTTTCAGTTTTACAAAAAAAATATTACTCAATGGATGAAAGGAAGAAACAACACAGTTGAGCCTTATTGTGGTTCTTTCCAACTCCATACTGTTAGCTGACTGCCTAGCCTCGCCCGAGAGAGAGCGAACGCGTCGTGAGGGCAGTACAGTGACCGCAGCATGAGTTTTAAGATGATCATGTTGCATTCACCTGTTTTGATAAAAACGTGTCTCCTGACCAAAAGTGATGGTTTTCCCACGAGAAGACGTCATAACCGTCATAATGTGACCGCAGCATAAGTTTTAAGATGAGCATGTTGCATTCAGCTCTGTTTTGAAATAAATGTGTCTCCTGACCAAAAGTGATGTTTCCTCCACGAGCAAACGTCCAAAACGTCATAATGTGACTGTACTGACCATTGTATAGGTTAAGATTTGATGGTCAAGTCTGGTAAAAACATAAAGATGTCCAATATAGTAATAAATAAATAAATAAATATTGAGTTTGGGGCGCGGTAGCGGAGCAGCGCACCTGTGTAAATGGGAGCGTGGTTTTCCTACTGGGTGGAGTTGGCATTGCACCTTCAGGCGCTTTGACGGCACTAACTCAAAACACCGCGGTTTTGATGACGGACAACGGTAGCAAAGCATCGTAGTTCCAGCTGCTGAGCTAGAAAGCGTTCCAGCCTTGGAGACCATTTGTCTGTAAGTCTGTTCTATACAGAAGTTGTAGCTGTAGTGTAGATTCTGTAGCGTTAGTTTAGTTATTCTTTGCGTTGTTAGTCCGTGGTAATTACCGAGTGATGCTAGCTAACATATTAGCATGTGGAGCTGTGTCGTGAGTTATATATAGATCGTCTTGGTGTGTTTGGTGTACGTGAGTTTTTTATGCTGTTCTATTTTCTGTATTGTTTCAGTTTTACAAAAAAAAATATTACTCAATGGATGAAAGGAAGAAACAACACAGTTGAGCCTTATTGTGGTTCTTTCCAACTCCATACTGTTAGCTGACTGCCTAGCCTCGCCCGAGAGAGAGCGAACGCGTCGTGAGGGCAGTACAGTGACCGCAGCATGAGTTTTAAGATGATCATGTTGCATTCACCTGTTTTGATAAAAACGTGTCTCCCGACCAAAAGTGATGGTTTTCCCACGAGAAGACGTCATAACCGTCATAATGTGACCGCAGCATAAGTTTTAAGATGAGCATGTTGCATTCAGCTCTGTTTTGAAATAAATGTGTCTCCTGACCAAAAGTGATGGTTTCCCCACGAGAAGACGTCAGAAACGTCATAATGTGACCGCAGCATGAGTTTTCAGATGATCATGTTGCATTTACCTCTGTTTTGAGAAACTTGTGTCTCCTGACCAAAAGTGATGGTTTCCCCATGAGAAAACGTCAGAAACGTCATAATGTGACTGCAGCACAAGTTTTAAGATTATCATGTTGCATTCACCTCTGTTTTGAAATAAATATATATCCTGACCAAAAGTGATGGTTTCCCCACGAGAAAACGTCAAAAACGTCATAATGTGAGCGCAGCATGAGTTTTCAGGTGATCATGTTGAATTTACCTCTGTTTTGAAATAAATGTATCTTCTGACCAAAAGTGATGTTTTCCCAACGAGAAAACGTCAAAAACGTCATAATGTGACCGCAGCATGAGTTTACAGGTAATCATGTTGCATTCACCTCTGTTTTGAAAAAAAGTGTCTCTTTCCCAAAAGTGATGGTTTCCCCTCGAGAACAAGTCAAAAACGTCATAATGTGACCGCAGCATGAGTTTTCAGGTGATCATGTTACATTTACGTCTGTTTTGAGAAACTTGTATATCCTGACCAAAAGTGATGGTTTCCCCACGAGAAAACGTCAAAAACGTCATAATGTGACCGCAGCATGAGTTTTCAGGTGATCATGTTGAATTTACCTCTGTTTTGAGAAACTTGTATCTCCTGACCTAAAGTGATGGTTTCCCCACGAGAAAACGTCAAAAACGTCATAATGTGAGCGCAGCATGAGTTTTCAGGTGATCATGTTGCATTTACATCTGTTTTGAGAAACTTGTATATCCTGACGAAAAGTGATGATTTCCCCACGAGAAAACGTCAGAAACGCCATAATGTGAGCGCAGCATGAGTTTTCAGGTGATCATGTTGAATTTACCTCTGTTTTGAAATAAATGTATCTTCTGACCAAAAGTGATGTTTTCCCAACGAGAAAACGTCAAAAACGTCATAATATGAGCGCAGCATGAGTTTTCAGGTGATCATGTTGAATTTACCTCTGTTTTGAGAAACTTGTATATCCTGACCAAAAGTGATGGTTTCCCCACGAGAAAACGTCAAAAACGTCATAATGTGAGCGCAGCACGAGTTTTCAGGTGATCATGTTGCATTTACCTCTGTTTTGAAATAATTGTATCTCCTGACCAAAAGTGATGGTTTCCCCACGAGAAAACGTCAGAAACGTCATAATGTGACCGCAGCATGAGTTTTCAGGTGATCATGTTGCATTCACCTGTGTTTTGAAATAAATGTATCTCCTGACCAAAAGTGATGGTTTCCCCACGAGAAAACGTCAAAAACGTCATAATGTGAGCGCAGCATGAGTTTTCAGGTGATCATGTTGCATTTACATCTGTTTTGAGAAACTTGTATATCCTGACGAAAAGTGATGGTTTCCCCACGAGAAAACGTCAGAAACGTCATAATGTGACCGCAGTATGAGTTTTCAGGTGATCATGTTGAATTTACCTCTATTTTGAGAAACTTGTATATCCTGACCAAAAGTGATGGTTTCCCCACGAGAAAACGTCAAAAACGTCATAATGTGAGCGCAGCATGAGTTTTCAGATGATCATGTTGCATTTACATCTGTTTTGAGAAACTTGTGTCTCCTGACCAAAAGTGATGGTTTTCCCCACGAGAAAACGTCAGAAACGTCATAATTTGACCGCAGCACGAGTTTTCAGGTGATCATGTTGCATTTACCTCTGTTTTGAAATAAATGTATCTCCTGACCAAAAGTGATGGTTTCCCCACGAGAAAACGTCAAAAACGTCATAATGTGAGCGCAGCATGAGTTTTCAGGTGATCATGTTGAATTTACCTCTGTTTTGAGAAACTTGTGTCTCCTGACCAAAAGTGATGGTTTCCCCACGAGAAAACGTCAAAAACGTCATAATGTGACCGCAGCATGAGTTTTCAGGTGATCATGTTGCATTCACCTTTGTTTTGAAAAAAATGTGTCTCCTTCCCAAAAGTGATGGTTTCCCCACGAGCAGACGTCAAAAATGTCATAATGTGACCGCAGCATGAGTTTTCAGGTGATCATGTTGCATTTACCTCTGTTTTGAGAAACTTGTATATCCTGACCAAAAGTAATGGTTTCCCCACGAGAAAACGTAAAAACGTCATAATGTGACCGCAGCATGAGTTTTCAGGTGATCATGTTGCATTTACTTCTGTTTTGAGAAACTTGTATCTCCTGACCAAAAGTGATGTTTTCCCAACGAGAAAACGTCAAAAACGTCATAATGTGACCGCAGCATGAGTTTTCAGGTGATCATGTTGCATTTACATCTGTTTTGAAATAAATGTATCTCCTGACCAAAAGTGATGGTTTCCCCACGAGAAAACGTCAAAAACGTCATAATGTGAGCGCAGCATGAGTTTTCAGGTGATCATGTTGAATTTACCTCTGTTTTGAGAAACTTGTGTCTCCTGACCAAAAGTGATGGTTTCCCCACGAGAAAACGTCAGAAACGTCATAATGTGACCGCAGCATGAGTTTTCAGGTGATCATGTTGAATTTACCTCTGTTTTGAGAAACTTGTATCTCCTGACCTAAAGTGATGGTTTCCCCACGAGAAAACGTCAAAAACGTCATAATGTGAGCGCAGCATGAGTTTTCAGGTGATCATGTTGCATTTACATCTGTTTTGAGAAACTTGTATATCCTGACGAAAAGTGATGATTTCCCCACGAGAAAACGTCAGAAACGCCATAATGTGACCGCAGCATGAGTTTTCAGGTGATCATGTTGCATTTACCTCTGTTTTGAGAAACATGTATCTCCTGACCAAAAGTGATGGTTTCCTCACGAGAAAACGTCAAAAAACGTCATAATGTGAGCGCAGCATGAGTTTTCAGGTGATCATGTTGAATTTACCTCTGTTTTGAGAAACTTGTATCTCCTGACCTAAAGTGATGGTTTCCCCACGAGAAAACGTCAGAAACGTCATAATGTGACCGCAGCATGAGTTTTCAGGTGATCATGTTGCATTCACCTCTGTTTTGAAATAAATATATATCCTGACCAAAAGTGATGGTTTCCCCACGAGAAAACGTCAAAAACGTCATAATGTGAGCGCAGCATGAGTTTTCAGGTGATCATGTTGAATTTACCTCTGTTTTGAAATAAATGTATCTTCTGACCAAAAGTGATGTTTTCCCAACGAGAAAACGTCAAAAACGTCATAATATGAGCGCAGCATGAGTTTTCAGGTGATCATGTTGAATTTACCTCTGTTTTAAGAAACTTGTATATCCTGACCAAAAGTAATGGTTTCCCCACGAGAAAACGTCAAAAACGTCATAATGTGACCGCAGCATGAGTTTTCAGGTGATCATGTTGCATTTACTTCTGTTTTGAGAAACTTGTATATCCTGACGAAAAGTGATGATTTCCCCACGAGAAAACGTCAGAAACGTCATAATTTGACCGCAGCATGAGTTTTCAGGTGATCATGTTGCATTTACATCTGTTTTGAGAAACTTGTATATCCTGACGAAAAGTGATGATTTCCCCACGAGAAAACGTCAGAAACGTCATAATTTGACCGCAGCATGAGTTTTCAGGTGATCATGTTGCATTCACCTCTGTTTTAAAATAAATGTATATCCTGACCAAAAGTGATGGTTTCCCCACGACAATACGTCAAAAACGTCATAATGTGACCGCAGCATGAGTTTTCAGGTGATCATGTTGAATTTACCTCTGTTTTGAAATAAATGTATCTTCTGACCAAAACTGATGTTTTCCCAACGAGAAAACGTCAAAAACGTCATAATGTGACCGCAGCATCAGTTTTCAGGTGATCATGTTGCATTTACATCTGTTTTGAGAAACTTGTGTCTCCTGACCAAAAGTGATGGTTTCCCCACGAGAAAACGTCAGAAACGTCATAATGTGACCGCAGCACGAGTTTTCAGGTGATCATGTTGCATTTACCTCTGTTTTGAAATAAATGTATCTCCTGACCAAAAGTGATGGTTTCCCCACGAGAAAACGTCAAAAACGTCATAATGTGAGCGCAGCATGAGTTTTCAGGTGATCATGTTGAATTTACCTCTGTTTTGAGAAACTTGTGTCTCCTGACCAAAAGTGATGGTTTCCCCACGAGAAAACGTCAGAAACGTCATAATGTGACCGCAGCATGAGTTTTCAGGTGATCATGTTGCATTCACCTGTGTTTTGAAATAAATGTATCTCCTGACCAAAAGTGATGGTTTCCCCACGAGAAAACGTCAAAAACGTCATAATATGAGCGCAGCATCAGTTTTCAGGTGATCATGTTGAATTTACCTCTGTTTTGAGAAACTTGTATATCCTGACCAAAAGTAATGGTTTCCCCACGAGAAAACGTCAAAAACGTCATACTGTGAGCGCAGCATGAGTTTTCAGGTGATCATGTTGCATTTACTTCTGTTTTGAGAAACTTGTATCTCCTGACCAAAAGTGATGTTTTCCCAACGAGAAAACGTCAAAAACGTCATAATGTGACCGCAGCATGAGTTTTCAGGTGATCATGTTGCATTTACCTCTGTTTTGAGAAACTTGTGTCTCCTGACCAAAAGTGATGGTTTCCCCACGAGAAAACGTCAGAAACGTCATAATGTGACCGCAGCATGAGTTTTCAGGTGATCATGTTGCATTTACATCTGTTTTGAGAAACTTGTGTCTCCTGACCAAAAGTGATGGTTTCCCCACGAGAAAACGTCAGAAACGTCATAATTTGACCGCAGCACGAGTTTTCAGGTGATCATGTTGCATTTACATCTGTTTTGAAATAAATGTATCTCCTGACCAAAAGTGATGGTTTCCCCACGAGAAAACGTCAAAAACGTCATAATATGAGCGCAGCATGAGTTTTCAGGTGATCATGTTGAATTTACCTCTGTTTTGAGAAACTTGTGTCTCCTGACCAAAAGTGATGGTTTCCCCACGAGAAAACGTCAGAAACGTCATAATGTGACCGCAGCATGAGTTTTCAGGTGATCATGTTGCATTCACCTGTGTTTTGAGAAACTTGTATATCCTGACCAAAAGTAATGGTTTCCCCACGAGAAAACGTCAAAAACGTCATAATGTGACCGCAGCATGAGTTTTCAGGTGATCATGTTGCATTTACTTCTGTTTTGAGAAACTTGTATCTCCTGACCAAAAGTGATGGTTTCCCCACGAGAAAACGTCAGAAACGTCATAATATGAGCGCAGCATCAGTTTTCAGGTGATCATGTTGAATTTACCTCTGTTTTGAGAAACTTGTATATCCTGACCAAAAGTAATGGTTTCCCCACGAGAAAACGTCAAAAACGTCATAATGTGACCGCAGCATGAGTTTTCAGGTGATCATGTTGCATTCACATCTGTTTTGAAATAAATGTATCTCCTGACCAAAAGTGATGGTTTCCCCACGAGAAAACGTCAAAAACGTCATAATGTGAGCGCAGCATGAGGTTTCAGATGATCATGTTGTATTTACATCTGTTTTGAGAAACTTGTGTCTCCTGACCAAAAGTGATGGTTTCCCCACGAGAAAACGTCAGAAACGTCATAATGTGACCGCAGCATGAGTTTTCAGGTGATCATGTTGAATTTACCTCTATTTTGAGAAACTTGTATATCCTGACCAAAAGTGATGGTTTCCCCAAGAGAAAACGTCAAAAACGTCATAATGTGACCGCAGCATGAGTTTTCAGGTGATCATGTTGCATTCACCTCTATTTTGAAATAAATACATATCCTGACCAAAAGTGATGGTTTCCCCACGAGAAAACGTCAAAAACGTCATAATGTGAGCGCAGCATGAGTTTTCAGGTGATCATGTTGAATTTACCTCTGTTTTGAAATAAATGTATCTTCTGACCAAAAGTGATGTTTTCCCAACGCGAAAACGTCAAAAACGTCATAATGTGACCGCAGCATCAGTTTTCAGGTGATCATGTTGCATTTACATCTGTTTTGAGAAACTTGTGTCTCCTGACCAAAAGTGATGGTTTCCCCACGAGAAAACGTCAGAAACGTCATAATTTGACCGCAGTATGAGTTTTCAGGTGATCATGTTGAATTTACCTCTATTTTGAGAAACTTGTATATCCTGACCAAAAGTGATGGTTTCCCCAAGAGAAAACGTCAAAAACGTCATAATGTGAGCGCAGCATGAGTTTTCAGATGATCATGTTGCATTTACATCTGTTTTGAGAAACTTGTGTCTCCTGACCAAAAGTGATGTTTTCCCCACGAGAAAACGTCAGAAACGTCATAATTTGACCGCAGCACGAGTTTTCAGGTGATCATGTTGCATTTACCTCTGTTTTGAAATAAATGTATCTCCTGACCAAAAGTGATGGTTTCCCCACGAGAAAACGTCAAAAACGTCATAATGTGAGCGCAGCATGAGTTTTCAGGTGATCATGTTGAATTTACCTCTGTTTTGAGAAACTTGTGTCTCCTGACCAAAAGTGATGGTTTCCCCACGAGAAAACGTCAGAAACGTCATAATGTGACCGCAGCATGAGTTTTCAGGTGATCATGTTGCATTTACCTCTGTTTTGAGAAACTTGTATATCCTGACCAAAAGTGATGGTTTCCCCACGAGAAAACGTCAAAAACGTCATAATGTGAGCGCAGCATGAGTTTTCAGATGATCATGTTGTATTTACATCTGTTTTGAGAAACTTGTATATCCTGACGAAAAGTGATGATTTCCCCACGAGAAAACGTCAGAAACGTCATAATTTGACCGCAGCATGAGTTTTCAGGTGATCATGTTGCATTCACCTCTGTTTTAAAATAAATGTATATCCTGACCAAAAGTGATGGTTTCCCCACGACAATACGTCAAAAACGTCATAATGTGACCGCAGCATGAGTTTTCAGGTGATCATGTTGAATTTACCTCTGTTTTGAAATAAATGTATCTTCTGACCAAAAGTGATGTTTTCCCAACGAGAAAACGTCAAAAACGTCATAATGTGAGCGCAGCATCAGTTTTCAGGTGATCATGTTGCATTTACATCTGTTTTGAGAAACTTGTGTCTCCTGACCAAAAGTGATGGTTTCCCCACGAGAAAACGTCAGAAACGTCATAATGTGACCGCAGCACGAGTTTTCAGGTGATCATGTTGCATTTACCTCTGTTTTGAAATAAATGTATCTCCTGACCAAAAGTGATGGTTTCCCCACGAGAAAACGTCAAAAACGTCATAATGTGAGCGCAGCATGAGTTTTCAGGTGATCATGTTGAATTTACCTCTGTTTTGAGAAACTTGTGTCTCCTGACCAAAAGTGATGGTTTCCCCACGAGAAAACGTCAGAAACGTCATAATGTGACCGCAGCATGAGTTTTCAGGTGATCATGTTGCATTTACCTCTGTTTTGAGAAACTTGTGTCTCCTGACCAAAAGTGATGGTTTCCCCACGAGAAAACGTCAAAAACGTCATAATATGAGCGCAGCATCAGTTTTCAGGTGATCATGTTGAATTTACCTCTGTTTTGAGAAACTTGTATATCCTGACCAAAAGTAATGGTTTCCCCACGAGAAAACGTCAAAAACGTCATACTGTGAGCGCAGCATGAGTTTTCAGGTGATCATGTTGCATTTACTTCTGTTTTGAGAAACTTGTATCTCCTGACCAAAAGTGATGTTTTCCCAACGAGAAAACGTCAAAAACGTCATAATGTGACCGCAGCATGAGTTTTCAGGTGATCATG